>JAFMOC010001390.1:0-12204 GCA_019802505.1 Corydoras sp. C115
AGGGAAACCCCCTGAAAATGGCCCGTTTTGGTGGAGAAACCCCCAACCCATTATTTGGAGTGAAAAGGTTTTTGGCATTATGGGAATTTTTGGGGGAAATTGATATTCAAACCGTGTATTCCATATTGTTTAAATTTGCCTAAAAACAGTGTAACGCAACTGCCCTTTTTTTAAAATTTGGGGCGGTAAATCCTCTGAAACTGACAGTTTTGATGGAGAAGCCCCCAAACCCATTATGTGGAAATGAAATGGTTTTTGGCATTATGGGAAATTTTTGAGAAAATTTATTTCAATCCGTGTATTCCCCTATATGTATAATTTGCCTAAAAAACAGTGGAACTGCCAAAATGGCTTTATTTTAAAAATTGGGGCCCGGGAAAACCCCGAAAATGACAGTTTTTTATGGAGAAACCCCCAACCCATTATGTGGAAGTGAAATGGTTTAGGCCCTTTTGGGAAATTTTTGAGAAATTTTATATTCCCAATTTAGTTTAAATTCCATATATTTAATTCCCTAAAGACAGTTAACTGCAACATGACTTTATTTAAAAAATTTTGCAGGGAAAACCTCTGAAACGCAGTTTGATGGAGAAAACCCCAACCTATTATGTGGAAGTGAAATGGTTTAGGCTTATGGGGAAAATTTTTTAGAAAAAGATTTCAATCAGTGTATTTCCCTTTTATGATAATTCGCCTAAAGACAGTGTTGGGAACAAAGGGCTTTATTTTTAAAATTGGTGCCGGTTAAAACCTCTGAAACTGAAAAGTTTTTTATGGGAAAACCCCCCAAACCCATTTGTGGAAAGGGAAAATTTTTTGGCTTATGGGAAAATTTTTGGGGAAAATTTATTTTAATCAGTGTATTCCATATATGTATAAAATTTGCCCAAAACAGTGTAAAGGGAAAATGACTTTTTTTAAAAATTTGGGGCAGGTAAATCCCCCGGGAAAATGACGTTTTGATGGGGAAGACCCCAAACCCTTTTTGTGGAAGTGAAAAGGTTTTTGGGTTATGGGGAAAATTTTTTTGAAATTGATATTCAATTTAGTGTTTTTCATATATGTATAATTCGCCTAAAAAACAGTGTAACTGCAAAAATTACTTTATTTAAAAATTTGGGGCAAAGGGAAAAACCCCTAAAATGACAGTTTTGATGGAAAGACCCCAACCCATTATGTGGAATTTAAATGGTTTTGGCTTATGGGAAATTTTTTTAGAAATTGATTTCAATTTAGTGTATTCCCATATATGTATAAAATTTGCCTAAAGAAATGGGAAAAAATGCAAAATGACTTTATTTAAAAAATTTGGGGGAGGTAAAACCTCTGAAACTGACAGTTTTTTGATGGGGAAACCCCAACCTATTATGTGGAAAGGGGAAAGGTTTTTGGGATTTGGGAAATTTTTGAGAAAAAATTTATTTCCAAACATGTATTTCCCCCTAGTAAAAAATTTTGCCTAAAGACAGGTAAATTCAACATGACTTTATTTAAAATTGGTGGGAGGTAAATCCCCTGAAACTGACGGTTTATGGAGAAAACCCCCCAAACCCATTAAAGTGGAATGAAAAGGTTTTTGGCCTTTTGGGGAAATTTTTTTTAGAAATTGGGTATTTAATCATGTATTTTATATGTATAAATTTGCCTAAAGACAGTGTAACGCAAAATGACTTTAATTTTTAAAAATTTGGGGAGGTAAATCCTCTGAAACTGACAAATTTTTTATGGAGAAACCCCCCCCTATTATGTGGAAGTGAAATGGTTTAGGGATTATGGGGAAAATTTTTTTAGAAATTGGAAAATTTCATCATTTTATTTCCCCTTATTTAAAAATTTGCCTAAAACAGTGTAACTGCAACATACTTTATTTAAAAATTGGGGGCGGTAAATCCTCTGAAAATGGGCAGTTTTTTTATGGAGAAGAAAACCCCCCCCCATTTTTGGAAAATGGGAAAAGGTTTGGCTTTGGGAAATTTTTGGGAAAATTTATTCCAAACAGTTGGGATTCCATATTGTATAATTCGCCTAAAGACAGTGTAAAAAACAACTGATTTATTTAAAAATTTGGGGCAGGTAAATTTCCCCTGAAACTGACAGTTTTGATGGAAAAACCCCAACCCATTATGTGGAAGTGAAAGGGGGTTTGGGGATTAGGGGAAATTTTTTTAGAAATTGGGTATTCAAACCGTGTATTTCCCTAATGTTAAAATTCGCCTAAAGAAGTGAAATGCAACATGATTTATTTAAAATGGTGCAGGTAAAACCCCCGAAACCCGACAGTTTTATGGGGAAACCCCCCAAACCCATTTTTGTGGAAATTTAAAAAGGGTTTTGGGATTTTGGGAAAAATTTTTGAGAAAATTTATTTCAAAAAAGTGGTTTTTCCTATTGTTTTAATTCGCCTAAAAACAGTGTAACCCGCAACCCTGAAATTTATTTAAAATTTGGGGCCCGGTAAATTTCCCCTGAAAATGAAGTTTTGATGGGAAGACCCCAAATATTATTGGAAAAATTTAAATGGGTTTAAAACCCTTATGGGAAAATTTTTTGGGAAAATTGGAAATTTAATCGTGTATTCCCAAAATTATTTCGCCCTTTAAAACAGTGTAAATGCAACATGAAATTTTTTTAAAAAGGGGGCAGGTAAATCCTCTGAAAATGACAGTTTTGGGGGTGGGGGAAGACCCCAACCTATTATGTGGAAGTGGAAAAGGTTTTTTGGCATTTTTGGGAAATTTTTGAAAAAATTTTATATTCAATCAGTGTATTCCCCTATATGTATAATTTTGCCTAAAGACAGTGTAACTGCAACATGACTTTATTTAAAATTTGGTGAGGTAAATCCTCTGAAAAGGGCCGTTTTGATGGGGAAGACCCCAAACCCATTTTTGTGGAAGTGAAAAAGTTTTTTGGCATTATGGGAATTTTTTTAGAAATTGATTTTTCCAAACAGTTAAACCATATATGGGATAATTCGCCTAAAAACAGTGTAACTGCAAAAGGGCTTTATTTAAAAAATTTGGGGCCGGGAAATCCTGAAAATGACAGTTTTGATGGAGAAGACCCCAACCTATTTTTTGGGGAAAAAATGGGTTTTGGGAAATTTTGGGAAATTTTTGGAAAATTTATATTCAAACAGTGTATTCCATATATTATAATTCCCCCTAAAAAACGTGTAAATGCAAAAGGGCCCTTTTTTTAAAAAAGGTGGGAGGTAAATCCTTTGAAACTGGAAAAGTTTTGAAAGGAAACCCCCAAACCCTTTTTTGGGGGAAGTGAAATGGTTTAGGCATTAAAGGGAAAATTTTTTAAAAAATTGGGTATTCAATTTGTGTTTCCATATTTTATAAATTTCCCTTAAAAAACATGTAAATTCAACATGACTTTATTTAAAATTGGTGCAAGGGGAAATCCTTTTGAAACTACAAATTTTGATGGGGAAACCCAACCTATTAGGGGGAAGGGAAATTGGGTTTGGGGATTATTGGGGAAAAATTTTTAGAAATTGATATTCCCAAACAAATGGATTCCATAATTATAATTTTGCCTAAAGCATGTACCCGCACATGAATTTATTTAAAAATTTGGGGCCCGGGAAATCCCCTGAAAACTGGGCAGTTTTTTGATGGAGAAGACCCCAAAACCCATTATTTGGAAGTGAAATGGTTTAGGCATTATGGGAAATTTTTTTAGAAATTGATATTCAATCAATGTTTCCATAAATTTTTAAATTTTTCCTAAAGACAGTGTAAATGCAACATGGGCTTTATTTTTAAAAATTTGGGGCGGTAAATCCTCTGAAAATGACGTGTTGATGGGGAAGAACCCCAACCTTTATGTGGGAAATGGGAAAGGGGTTTTGGGGATTATGGGAATTTTTTTTAGAAAATTTATTTTTCAATCCGGTTTCCATATAGTATAAATTCCCCCTAAAGACAGTGTAACTGCAACATGACTTTTTTTTAAAAATTTGGGGCAGGTAAATCCTCTGAAAATGACTTTTTTCTGGGGAAACCCCCAAACCCATTAGTGGAAGGAAATGGTTTAGGCTTATGGGAAATTTTTTTAGAAATTGATATTTCAATCAGTGTATTCCATATATTATAATTTTTGGGCCCAAAGACGTGTAACTGGGAACTGAATTTATTTTAAAATTTTGGGGCGGTAAATCCTCTGAAACTGACAGTTTGATGGAGAAGACCCCAACCTATTTGTTTTTGGGAAATGAAATGGTTTTAAAAAGGGATTATGGAAAATTTTTTAGAAATTGATATTCAATCAGTGTATTCCCTATATTTAAATTCGCCCAAAGACCGTGTCTGGGAAAAAGAATTTTTTTTAAAAAATTGGGGCAGGTAAAACCTCTGAAAATGACAGGTTTTTATGGGGAAGACCCAACCCCTTTTTGTGGAAGTGAAAAGGTTTAGGGATTTTGGGAAATTTTTTGAGAATTGGGTATTCAAGTGTATTCCCTATTTATAATTTCCCCCTAAAACAAGGGGTAACTGCAAAAATACTTTATTAAAATTGGGGCAGTAAAACCTCCGAACCCGACAGTTTTTTTATAAAGAACCCCCAACCCATTATGTGGAAGTGAAATGGGTTTTTTTCCTTATGGGAAAATTTTTTAAAAATTTATATTCCCAAACAGTGTAATTTTTATATGTATAATTTGCCCAAAGAAGTGTAACTTGGGAACATGACTTTTAAATTTAAAAATTTGGGGGCAGGTAAATTTCCCCTTTAAACCCGACAGTTTTGATGGAGAAACCCCAAACCCATTATGTGGAAAATGAAATGGTTTTTGGGGATTTGGGGAAAATTTTTTAGAAATTGATATTCAATCATGTTTCCATATATGTATAATTTGCCTAAAGACAGTGTAACGCAAAATGACTTTATTTAAAATTGGTTTCAGTTAAAAACCCCTGAAACTGACATGTTTATGGGGAAACCCCCAAACCCATTATGTGGAAGTGAAATGGGTTTTGGGATTATGGGAAAATTTTTTTAGGAAAATTTATATTCCCAAACATTTTATTCCATATTGTTAATTTTGGGGCCCAAAACGTGGGAAATGCAACATGACTTTATTTAAAATTGGTGCAGGTAAATCCCCCGGGAAAATGAAAAGTTTTTATGGAGAAACCCCCCCCCTTTATGTGGAAATGAATGGTTTTTGGCTTATGGGAAATTTTTGAGAAAATTTATAATTTAAACAAATGTATTCCCCTATTTGTATAAATTTGCCTAAAAACAGTGTAACTGGGAAAATGACTTTTTTTAAAAATTTGGGGCGGTAAAACCTCTGAAAATACAGTTTTGATGGAAAGACCCCAACCTATTTGTGAAGTTAAAAGGTTTGGCTTATTTTGGAAAATTTTTTAGAAATTGATATTCAATTTATTTTATTCCCTATAGTATAATTTTTCCTAAAAAACAGTGTACTCAACATGACTTTTTTTTAAAAATTTGGGGCAGGGAAAACCTGCTGAAACTGACATTTTTTTAGGAGAAAACCCCCCCTATTATGTTTGGGAAATGAAATGGTTTTGGCAAATTTTGGGAAATTTTTTTAGAAAAATTGGGTATTCAAACGTGATTCCCTATATTATAATTCCCCCTAAAGCAGTGTAAAATTCAACATGACTTTAAAAAAATTTAAAAAATTTGGGGCAGGTTTAAAACCTCTGAAACTGACATTTTGATGGAGAAGAACCCCCCAAACCATTAGTGGGAAATGAAATGGTTTAGGGTTTGGGGAAATTTTTTAGAAATTTTATATTCAATCAGTGATTCCATATATGTATAATTCCCTAAAGACGTGTTAAATGCAACATGACTTTTTTTTTAAAATTGGGGGCAGGGGAAATCCTCTGAAACCCGACAGTTTTTTTATGGGAAAAACCCCAACCCATTATGTGGAATGAAATGGTTTAGGGCCCTTATGGGAAATTTTTGAAAAATTTGGGTATTCAATCAGTGTATTTCCCCTATAGGGATAATTCGCCAAAGACGTGTAAATGCAACATGCCCTTTTTTTAAAATTTTTGGGGCAGGTAAAACCTCTGAAAATGACAGTTTTGATGGGGAAGACCCCACCCCCCCCTTTTTTTGGTTTAAGTGGGGAAAAGGGTTTTTAAAGGGTTTTGGAAAACTTTGAGAAAATTTTATTCCAATTTATTTTATTTCCTTTTATTAAATTCCCTAAAAACTGTAAATGCAAACCCCCACTTTATTTAAAAATTTGGGGCAGGTAAATCCCCTGAAACTGACAGTTTTTTTATGGGGAAGACCCCAAACCCAATTTTTTGGAAGTGAAATGGTTTGGGGATTATGGGAAAATTTTTTTTAAAAAATTTATATTCAATCAGTGGGAAATTTCCTATATGTATAATTCGGGCCCAAAAACGTGTAACTGCAACTGACTTTTTTTTAAAAAATTTGGGGCAGGTTAAAACCTCTGAAACGACGTTTTTTATGGAAAAAGACCCCCCCCTATTATGTGGAAATGAAAAAGGTTTTTTGGCCTTATTGGGGAAATTTTTTAGAATTGATATTCAAAACAGTTTTATTCCCTATATTAAATTCGCCTAAAGAAAATTTTTAAAGGCAACTTTACTTTATTTACAATTGGGCAGGTAAATCCTCCCCGAAACTGCATTTTTTTATGGGAAGACCCCAACCCCATTATGTGGAATGAAATGGTTTAGGCATTTGGGGGAATTTTTTTAGAAATTTAAAATTCCCTCAGTGTATTCCAATATGTAAAAAATTCGCCTAAAGACAGTTGGGGTTTTTTAAAAATGCAACATGACTTTAAATTTAAAAAATTTGGGGGCAGGGAAAAACCTCTGAAACTGGGAAATTTTTTTTGGAGAAGACCCCAACCTATTATGTGGAAGTGAATGGTTTTTTGGCATTATGGGAAATTTTTTAGAAATTTTTATTTTTCCCGTGTATTCCCTATATGTTTTAAATTCGCCTAAAAACAGTGTAACTGGGAACATGACTTTTTTTTTAAAATTGGTTTCAGGGGAAATCCTCTGAAAAAATGACAGTTTTGATGGAGAAGACCCCCCCCCCTATTTTGTGGAAGTGAAATGGGTTTTTTGGGTTATGGGAAAATTTTTAGAAAATTTATATTCAATCAAATGTTTTTCCCCCTATATTATAATTCGCCTAAAGACAGTGTAACTGCAACATGATTTATTTAAAATTGGTGCAGTAAATCCTCTGAAAAGACATTTTGATGAGAAACCCCAACCTTTATGTGGGGTGAAATGGTTTTTGGCATTATTTTGGGGGTTTTTTTAAAAATTTATATTTAATCAGTGATTCCAATATGTATAAATTTTCCCCAAAACCGTGTAATGCCCAAAATACTTTATTTAAAATTGGGGGGCAGGGAAATCCTCTGAAACTACAGTTTTGATGGAGAAAAACCCCCAACCCATTATGTGAAGTTAAAAGGTTTTTGGCAAATTTTGGGGAAATTTTTTTAGAAAATTTATATTCAAAATTATTCCCTTATAGTATAATTCGCCTAAAAACAGTGTTAACCCCGCAACATGACTTTATTTTTAAAAATTGGGGCAGGTAAAACCCCTGAAACTGACAGTTTTTGATGAGAAGACCCCAACCTATTTTTGGAAAAAGAAAAGGTTTAGCCCCTTAAAAAGGGAAAAAATTTTTTAGAAATTTTATATTTAAACAGTGGGATTTCCCCCCCCCTAAAAATTATAATTTCCCCCCCTAAAAGGAACCAATTTTTTAACTGCCAAAAATGAAAATTTTTTTTAAAAAAATTGGGGGCCCGGTAATCCTCTGAAAATGGAACCCCGTTTTTTTTTTAAAAGGGAAAAACCCCCCAAAAAATTTTTTGTTGGGGAAATGAATGGGGGTTTAAAGGCCCTTAAAGGGGAAATTTTTTTTAAAATTGAATTTTTCCAAAACATGGGGAAATTTCCCTATATGGAAAAATTCCCCCTAAAAAACCGTGTAAAAATGGAACCCCGCCCCTTTTTTTTTTAAAAAATTTGGGGCAGGGAAAAACCCCCCTGAAAAATTGGAAAAGTTTTGATGGAGAAGAAAAACCCAACCCCATTAAAGTGGAAAATAAAAAGGTTTTTTGGCTTTGGGAAAATTTTTTTTAGAAAAATTGGAATTTTTTTCCCCAAACAAGGGGGGAAAAATTCCCCATTTTTAATAATTTTTTGCCTAAAGAAACCCCGTGTAAAATTTCAAAAAATGAAACCCCTTTATTTTAAAAATTGGTGCCGGTAAATTTCCCCTTTCCAAAAATGAAAAAGTGTTTGATTGGGGGAAGACCCCAACCTAAAAATGTGGAAAATTTCAATTTGGTTTTTTTGGCCAAATTTTGGGGGAAATTTTTTTTGAAAAAATTTATTTTTATTTTTCCAATATTTGGGAAATTTCCCCATTTTAAATTTATTTAAAAATTTGCCTTAAAGAAAAAACCCGGTGGAAACCCCAACCAAAGGAAAATTTTTTTTTAAATTTTTTTTAAAATTTTTTTCCCAAGGTTTAAATTTTTCCCTGAAACTGCAAAGTTTTTTTTTTGTGGAGGAAAACCCCCCAACCCATTTTGGTGGGAAGGAAAAATTTGGGGGTTTTTTGGCATTAAAGGAAATTTTTTTGAGAAATTGATATTCAATTTAGTGGTAAATTCCATATAATGTTAAAATTCCGCCCTAAGACCAGTGGTAACTGCAACATGAACTTTTTATTTAAAATTGGTTGGGGAGGTAAAAACCTCTGAAACGACAGTTTTTTTTTTGATGGAGAAAACCCCCAAAACCTATTAGTTGGGGAAATGAAATTTGGTTTAGGCATTATGGGAAATTTTTTTTTTAGAAATTGAATAATTCAATCAGTGTATTCCATATATGTAAAAATTTCCGCCCCAAAGACAGTGTAAAATGCAACCATGAACTTTATTTAAAATTGTTGCAAGGTAAATCCCTGAAACTTGACAGTTTTGATGGAGAACGACCCAACCTATTATGTGGAAGTGAAATGGTTTTAGGACATTATGGGAAATTTTGAGAATTGATATTCAATCAGTGTATTCCATATATTATAATTCGCCTAAAAAACAGTGTACTGCAAACATGACTTTATTACAATTGGTGTGAGCACTGTGGGTAAGATCCTCTGAACGGACAGTTTTGATGAGAAGAGCCCCAAAAAACCTTTCAAATTATGTGGAGTGAAATGGTTTGGGCATTATGGGAAATTTTGAGAAATTGATATTCAATCATGTGTAGTCCTATATGTATAATTCCCTAAAGACAGTGTAGAATTCAACATGACTTTATGTAAAATTGGTCCAGTGTATGTGCCTCTGTAAACTGACAAGTTTTGATGGGGAAGACCCCAACTATTATGTGCAAGTGAAGTGTTTTAAAGGCCATTAATGGAAAACTTTTTGAGAAAATTGATATTCAATCAGTGTATTCCATATATGTATAATTCGCCTAAACGACAGTGTAACTGCAAAAAATGACTTTATTTAAAATTGGTGGCAGGTAAATCCTCTGAAACTGACAGTTGTGTTTGATGAGAGATAGATGCCCAACTCCTAGTTATTTGTTGTGAAGTGAAATGTTTTAGGGCATTATGTGTAACATCTTTGAAAGAATTGATAATTTTTCAGAATCATTTTATTTTCCATAGATGTACAATTCGCCTAAAGACAGTGTGTAACTAGCCAACATGACTTATATATTTTAACAATTGTGTGCATTGTTGAGATCTCTCTCACAACTTGGGGACCAGTATTTGTTTGCTGGAGGAAGACCCCAATACCTCAGGTTATTGTGGAATGGTGAAATCCCTATTCGGGTAGGCATTTATTGGAAAATTTTTTGAGAAATTGGATAATATTAAAGGGTCAGTGTATTTCCATATATGTATAAATTCCGCTTAGGCTAAAGACATATTTGTATCTGCCACCAAGTGACTTTTATGTTACAATTTGTATTGTCATGTTATAAGTTCTCCTTCATGAAACTGACAGTTTTGAATGGAGAATACCCCAAACCTATTATGTTGGAAGTGAAATGGTAGTGCATTATGGAAATTATGGGGAAATTGATATTTGAGAAATTTGATATTCAACAGTGTATTCCATATATTATAATTCGCTAAAGACAGTTGTTAAACTGCAACATGACTTATTTAAAATTGGGGGCAGGAAATCCTCTGAAAAAATGAAAAAAGTTTTTTTTTTGGGGTGGGGAAGAAACCCCAACCTATTTTTGTGGAAGTGAAAAAGGTTTTTTTTGGGGATTAAAAGGGAAATTTTTGAGAAATTGGGATATTTTCAACAGTGGGGAAAATTCCCTATATGTATAATTGCCTAAAGACCGTTAAACCAAAAAAATGACTTTTTTTTTTAAAATTGGTGCAGGTAAAAACCTCTGAAAACTGGAATTTTTTTTAAAAGGAGAAGACCCCAACCTATTTTTTTTTGGAAGTGAAAAAGGTTTTTTTTTTTTTGGCATTTGGGGGAAAAATTTTTTTTTTTAGAATTTATATCCCCTCGGGGGGGTTCCCATTATTTAAAAATTTGCCTAAAGACGTGGTAAATGCAACATGACTTTTTTTTTTTAAAAATTTTTGGTGCGGTAAAAAACCCCCCTGAAACTGACAGTTTTTTTGGGGGGAAAAAACCCCAACCTATTATGTGGAAATGAAAAAAGGTTTAGGCATTTTTTTTGGGGAAATTTTTTTTTTAGAAAAATTTATATTCAAAACCGTGGATTCCCATATTGTATAATTTCCCCCCCCAAAAAACGTGGGGAACCCCGCAAAAAATGACTTTTTTTTTTAAAATTGGTTTGCAGGGAAATCCCCCCTGAAAAATGACCCCGTTTTGATGGAATTTTGAAAAGGAGAAAACCCCAAAATATTTATGTGGGGAAGGTTTTAAATGGTTTTTTTTTTTGGGAAATTAGGAAAAAAAATTTTTTTTTAAAAAATTTGAATTAAAATTTCAGTGTATTTTTTCCCTATATGTATAAATTTGCCAAAGACCAGTGTAACTGCAAAAAAATACTTTTTTTTTAAAAAAAGGTTTTCAGGTAAATCCTCTGAAAAATTTAAGTTTTGAGGAGAAACCCCAACCAAATTATGTGGGAAAGGAAAAAAGGGGGTTTAGGCAAATTTTTGGGGGGAAATTTTTTTTAGAAATTATAAATTTAAAAACAGGGGAAAAATTTTCCCCCTAAAAAGTTTTTAAATTCCCCTAAACGTGGGGAAGAAAAAAAAAATGACCCCTTTTTTTTTTTTAAAAATTGGGGGGCAGGTAAAAAACCTCTGAAACTGAAAAATTTTTGGATGGGAAAAAACCCAAACCCCCATTTGTGGAAGTGAAATGGGGTTTTTTGGCAATTTGGGAAAATTTTTTTTTTGGGAAAATTTATATTCCCCAATCCCGTGGGGGTTTTCCCCCCCTAAATGTTTTAATTGCCTAAAAAGACTGTAAAAGCCCCCCATGAAATTTTTTTTTTTTTTTAAAATTTTGGGGGGGGCAGGGAAAAAACCCCCCCTGAAAAAATGAAAAGTTTTTTTTTATGGGAAAACCCCCCAAAACCTTTTTTTTTGTTGGAATGAAAAAGGTTTGGGATTATGGGAAAAATTTTGAAAAAATTTTTGGTATTCAATAGTGTTTCCCCCAATATTTATAATTCCCCCCTAAAGAACAGTGGGGAAAATGCAAAAAATGAAAATTTTTTTTTAAAAATTGGTGCAGGTAAAAACCCCCCCTGAAAAATTGACCCGTTTTTTTTTTGAGGAGAAAACCCCCCCAACCTATTATGTTGGAAGGAAAAAGGTTTAGGCTTTTGGGGGGAAAAATTTTTTTTTGGAAATTGAAAAATTTCCCAAACCAGTGTAAAAATTCCTATAGTTTTTAATTCCCCCCCCAAAACCCGTGTAAAAATGCAAAAAGACTTTTTTTTTTAAAAATTTTTGGTGCAGGTAAATCCTCTAAACTGACAGTTTTTTTTTTATGGAAAAGACCCCCAACCTATTAGTTTGGGAAATGAAATGGTTTTTTTGGCATTTTTTTGGGAAATTTTTTTTTTTTTTAAAATTGTATTCCCCAAACATTTTTATTCCAAAATTGTATAATTTTCGCCTAAAGAAAAGTTTTAAAAATGCAAAAAAAGACCCCTT
>JAFMOC010001392.1:0-61547 GCA_019802505.1 Corydoras sp. C115
GGTCCCCGCAGTTGATGATCAGAATGTTGGTCCCCGATAAACATGAAAACCAGTATGTGTGTGTGTGTGTGTGTGTGTGTGTGTGTGTGAATATTGTCTACTGTATTTTTAATGTGCTGTTTTTTATCCTGTTTTGTAATTTATTTATGGATACTGTGATAATCACTTTGTTCCTGATACATGGGCCATGTGTGTGTGTGTGTGTGTGTGTGTGTGTGTGTGTGTGTGTGTGTGTGTGTAAGTGTGTGTGTGTGTGTGAGTGACTCAGAATTGCAAAATGATGAGAAGCCAGCCCGGCACACACGGGTCCGACATGCTGGAGGTGCCAAAAAGCTTCTTTTGTCTCAAAGCCTGCCAGACGCACAGCTGATGCTCCCACGTCTGAGCACCCACACCATCTCCACTTCTGCTAAATCAATACCCGCTCCTCCAACCTCCTCACCCAACCGCACACCCAACCTCCTCACCCAACCTCCTCACCCAACCTCCTCACCCAACCTCCTCACCCAACCGCACACCCAACCTCCTCACCCAACCTCCTCACAGCTGATGCTCCCACGTCTGAGCACCCACACCATCTCCACTTCTGCTAAATCAATACCCGCTCCTCCAACCTCCTCACCCAACCGCACACCAAACCTCCTCACCCAACCGCACACCCAACCTCCTCACCCAACCTCCTCACAGCTGATGCTCCCACGTCTGAGCACCCACACCATCTCCACTTCTGCTAAATCAATACCCGCTCCTCCAACCTCCTCACCCAACCACACACCCAACCTCCTCACCCAACCTCCTCACCCAACCACACACCCAACCTCCTCACCCAACCTCCTCACACAACCTCCTCACAGCTGATGTTCCCACGTCTGAGCACCCACACCATCTCCACTCTGCTAAATCAATACCCGCTCCTCCAACCTCCTCACCCAACCGCACACCCAACCTCCTCACCCAACCGCACACCCAACCTCCTCACCCAACCGCATACCCAACCTCCTCACCCAACCGCATACCCAACCTCCTCACCCAACCTCCTCACCCAAACTCCTCACCCAAACTCCTCACCCAACCTCCTCACCCAACCGCATACCCAACCTCCTCACCCAACCTCCTCACCCAACCGCATACCCAACCTCCTCACCCAACCTCCTCACCCAACCTCCTCACCCAACCGCACCCCCAACCTCCTAACCCAAGCTCCTCATCCAACCTCCTCACCCAACCGCACACCCAACCTCCTCACCCAACACCCAGGACAGGGTGCCAATCCATCACTGGACACACACTTACTCACACAGACACACTCTATATGGGGCAAATTGGAACATTCAATTGACCTTGATCCATGTTTTTGGACCGTGGGAGGAAACTGGAGAAGCCGGAGGAAACCCACACGGACAAACTGGGAGAACATGGAAACTCCAGCCAGATGGGGATTCGAACCTGAACCCAGCACTAATAGGAGAACATGCTAACCACTACTCCACTACTTTTGCACCGTAAAATGATGCATATAGTCAAGAACAAGCAGATGAGATGAATTGGAAGCATGATGTATGAAGGAGTAAGAGAACGCTCGCTCGGGTGCAGGTGTGAATTAGAAGTCTGTTAAAACAGGGGGTGTGCCGGACAATGCAATTATCTCCCAGCCATCCCATAAACACACACACACACACACACACACACACACACACACACACACACACACACAAACACACACACAGAGCTAATTAAGAGCAGGGCAGCTGTGGCACTCAGGTGGACGAGGTTAGACAGATGGAAATGTCGGAAATGCTACAAAACACCACAGATCTTGCTTGAAGCCGCGAATGCGAGTGTGCTCTCGCAAGTGTCTATTTTAGTGAGCGATGGACGCGAGAGCCATTAGTGAAGGGATGATTCAGCCTCCCTCTGCGAGCAAGAAGAAGTGAGAAGAGTGAGGAACAGTGGGCGAGCAAATGAACCTGTTTACTTATTGATATTCTCTGTGGTTCTCGAGCGAGGACATCATCGCTATGGCGATCCAGAAACTGACGCGGTGACGGAACAATCAGATACTGAATATTATTATTATTATTTTTATTATATTATTATTATTATTGTTTTTTTATTATTCATTTTCATTCATTATCTCCCGCTTTATCCTCTATTAGGGTCGCGGTGGGGTTCCCCATGCCCATCCAGGGGAGAACGTCTCGGGCGCTGGGCAGATAGACCCAGGACAGGACACCAATTCATCGCTGGGCAGTTTTTTTATTATTATTACTATTATTATTATAGGGCGGCATGGTGGCTTAGTGGTTGGCATGTTCTCCTCTCAGCACTAGGGATTCCCGGTTCGAATCCCCATCTGGGTGGAGTTTCCATGTCCCCGTGTCCGCGTGGGTTTCCTCCGGGTTCTCCGGTTTCCTCCCACAGTCCAAAAACATGGTTCAAGTCAATTGTGTTCTCCAAATTGCCCCATATAGAGTGTGTGTGTGAGTGAGTGTGTGTCCAGCGTCCGAAACATTCTCACCTGGATGGGCACTGGGAACCCCCCCCCCCCACGACCCTTATAGAGGATAATGCGGATATATATATATACACACACACACACACACACACACACACACACACACACACACACACACATACATCTGCATGGGTTTCCTCCGGGTTCTCCAGTTTCCTCCCACAGTCCAAAAACATGGATCAAGGTCAATTGAATTCTCCAAATTGCCCAATGGAAACGCCACCCAGATTGGGATTTGTACCGGGAATCCCTAGAGCTTGAGGAGAACATGCCAACCACTAAACCACTTGTTTATTTTAGATATGAATCTATCATTGAAGGTGACCCGATGGCTTAGTGGTTAGCATGTTCTCCTCTCAGCGTTAGGGATTCCCGGTTCGAATCCCCATCTGGGTGGAGTTTCCATGTTCTCCCCGTGTCCGCGTGGGTTTCCTCCGGGTTCTCCGGTTTCCTCCCACAGTCCAAAAACATGGATCAAAGTCAATTGAATTCTCCAAATTGCCCCATATAGAGTGTGTGTGTGTGTGAGTGAGTGTGTATCCAGTGATAGATTGGCGCCCTGTCCTGGGTGTATCTGCCCAGTGCCCGAAACGTTCTCCCCTGGATGGGCATGGGGAACCCCCCCCGCGACCCTAATAGAGGATAAAGCGGAACATGCTAACCACTAAGCCACCGTGCCACCGTGAACTACGGCCAGTACGACCAAATAATCTACAAACCCCTTTAACATACAAACTATGTAAACCCCTCCCAGCTGTTTGGGGGCGGGGCTGAATGTTCGGTTGCTTAAAGCTGGACGTGTGAACAGGAAACGTGTGAATTAGCGCCGGCTGGAACAGCGTAAACCTATAAACGTAACCGGATTTAAAGCACCTGGAAACCTATTTTAAGGTTCTCAAAGCCCATTTGCAAAGCTTATTAGCACTCGTTGACGCTCAAATGACCTGCTAATGTTCTTTTCGGGTTAGGAATGTTCTAGAAAGCAAACAGAGTACGTCGGCTGCCAGAAAAGTTTCCAGCAACATAAGCTGGATTACAGAAGCAGGGGCAGGAGGGCAGGACAGGGTGGAAGTGGGGTGGGGAAGTGAGCGGTTAGTGCTGAATTACAGAGGGGTGGAGGCAGGGCAGAGGGACATGGAGAAGCGGAATTGAGAAGATGAAGGGGACAGTCTTGATCTGGGGTCGGGGCTCTAGTGGAGGATAACAATGTATTTCAATAGGGACCAAAAAAAAATTATAATAAAAAAAATATATTTCTGCAGCGGCACGGTGGCTTAGTGGTTAGCACGGTCGCCTCTTAGCGCTAGGGATTCCCGGTTCGAATCCCCATCTGGGTGGAGTTTCCATGTTCTCCCCGTGTCCGCGTGGGTTTCCTCCGGGTTCTCCGGTTTCCTCCCACAGTCCAAAAACATGGATCAAAGTCAATTGAATTCTCCAAATTGCCCCATATAGAGTGTGTGTGTGTGTGTGTGAGTGTGTATCCAGTGATAGATTGGCGCCCTGTCCTGAGTGTATCTGCCCAGTGCCCGAAACGTTCTCCCCTGGATGGGCATGGGGAACCCCCCCCGCGACCCTAATAGAGGATAAAGCGGAACATGCTAACCACTAAGCCACCGTGCCACCGTGAACTACGGCCAGTACGACCAAATAATCTACAAACCCCTTTAACATACAAACTATGTAAACCCCTCCCAGCTGTTTGGGGGCGGGGCTGAATGTTCGGTTGCTTAAAGCTGGACGTGTGAACAGGAAACGTGTGAATTAGCGCCGGCTGGAACAGCGTAAACCTATAAACGTAACCGGATTTAAAGCACCTGGAAACCTATTTTAAGGTTCTCAAAGCCCATTTGCAAAGCTTATTAGCACTTGTTGACGCTCAAATGACCTGCTAATGTTCTTTTCGGGTTAGGAATGTTCTAGAAAGCAAACAGAGTACGTCGGCTGCCAGAAAAGTTTCCAGCAACATAAGCTGGATTACAAAAGCAGGGGCAGGAGGGCAGGACAGGGTGGAAGTGGGGTGGGGAAGTGAGCGGTAAGTGCTGAATTACAGAGGGGTGGAGGCAGGGCAGAGGGACATGGAGAAGCGGGAATGAGAAGATGAAGGGGACAGTCTTGATCTGGGGTCGGGGCCCTAGTGGAGGATAACAATGTATTTCAATAGGGACCAAAAAAAAATTATAATAAAAAAAATATATTTCTGCAGCGGCACGGTGGCTTAGTGGTTAGCACGGTCGCCTCTTAGCGCTAGGGATTCCCGGTTCGAATCCCCATCTGGGTGGAGTTTCCATGTTCTCCCCGTGTCCGCGTGGGTTTCCTCCGGGATCTACGGTTTCCTCCCACAGTCCAAAAACATGGATCAAGGTCAATTGAGTTCTCCAAATTGCCCCATATAGAGTGTGTCTGTGTGTGTGTGTATACAGCGATAGACTGGCACCCTGTCCTGGGTGTATCTGCCCAGCGCCCGAGACGTTCTCCCCTGGATGGGCATGGGGAACCCCCACACCCCCCGCAACCCTAGTAGAGGATAAAGCAGAAGATAATGGATGGATGGATAATAAATAGGACGGCACGGTGGCTTAGTGTTTAGCATGTTCCCGGTTCGAATCCCCATCTGGGTGGAGTTTCCATGTTCTCCCCGTGTCTGCGTGGGTTTCCTCCGGGTTCTCCGGTTTCCTCCCACAGTCCAAAAACATGGATCAAGTTAATTGAGTTCTCCAAATTGCCCCATATAGAGTGTGTCTGTGTGAGTGAGTGTGTGCCCAGCGATGGATTGGCGCCCTGTCCTGGGTCTATCTGCCCAGCGCCTGAGACGTTCTCCCCTGGATGGGCATGGGGAACCCCACCGCGACCCTAATAGAGGATAAAAGCGGGAGATAATGAATGAATGAAAATATTTCTGCGGCGTTTCCAAATGTGTACAACCCCCTTAACCTACTGTGAGTAGATATTATATATTCTTACATGATCGTTTACTGTAACCTCTATTAGGGTCGCGGTGGGGTTCCCCATGCCCATCCAGGGGAGAATGTTTCAGGCGCTGGGCAGATACACCCAGGACAGGACGCCAATCTATCACTGTACACACACTCACACTCTATATGGGGCGATTTTGAGACTTCAATTGACCTTGATCCATGTTTTTGGACTGTGGGAGGAAACCAGAGAACCCAGAGGAAACCCACGTGGACACAGGGAGAACATGGAAGCTCCACCCATATTGGGATTTGAACCGGGAATCCCTAGTGCTGAGAGGAGAACCACTAAGCCATCGTGTCTCCTTCTAAGATAGTTTCATATCTAAAATAAATAGGTGGCTTAGTATTTAACATGTTCTCCTCTCAGCACTAGAGATTCCCGGTTCAAATCCCAATCTGGGTGGAGTTTCCATGTTCTCCCCATGTCTGCGTGGGTTTCCTCCGGGTTCTCTGGTTTCCTCCCACAGTTCAAAATTGAGTTCTCCAAATTGCCCCATATAGAGTGTGTGTGTGTGTGTGAGTGAGTGTGTGTCCAGTGATAGATTGGCATCCTGTCCTGGGTGTATCTGCCCAGCGCCCGAAACGTCAATTGAATTCTCCAAATTGCCCCATATAGAGTGTGTGTGTGTGAGTGTGTGCTAATTGATGGATTGGCTGCCCAGCACCCAAAACATTCTTTCCTGAATGGACACGGAGAACATACCAACCACCACAACCTAAGTATAGGATTATGCAGAAGATACTGAGAAAGGATGAGAGCTATCTAAAGCCCCCACAGTGAGTTTGTTAGTTGGTGTGTGTGTGTGTGTGTGTGTGTGTGTGTGTGTGTGTGTGTGTGTGTGTGTGTTACACGTAGCTCAATGTAGTTGGGGTCAGCGCACAGGGTCTGCACCTGCAGCAATGAGGGTTAAGGGTCTTGCTCAAGGACCCACATTGGTAACTTCAGTGGACCTGGGATTTGAACTCCCAACCTTCTAATAGATTTAAAATAGCCCATCAATCCATCACTGAGCTAAAACTCCCCCTCTTATCTGCCCCCTCAGTTCTTACCTGCCCGCTGTGATTGTGTCAGTTTGGAATAGACACCGTCCGCTGATTCAATCAGGGTTCGACTCGTCTGGATCATCTACAGGAAGTCAACGACAGAAACTGAAAGTTAGATCTCAGGAAATGAGACGATCAACAACCCTGAACACACAGCGAGCCGACATCATCACCGAGCACAAGTTTACTGACAAACGTCTTATTACTGACTTTATTAATAAATAAATATATATAAGGGCGGCACGGTGGCTTAGTGGTTTAGCATGTTCTCCTCTCAGCACTAGGGATTCCCGGTTCGAATCCCAATCTGGGCGGAGTTTTCATGTTCTCCCCGTGTCTGCGTGGGTTTCCTCCAGGTTCTCCGGTTTCCTCCCACAGTCCAAAAACATGGATCAAGTCAATTGAATTCTCCAAATTGCCCCATATAGAGTGTGTCTGTGTGAGTGAGTGTGTGCCCCAGTAGAATAGATTGGTGTCCCCTGTCCTGGGTGTATCTGCTCAGCGCCCGAAAACGTTCTCCCCTGGATGGGCATGGGGAACCCCCCCCGGGACCCTAATAGAGGATAAAGCGGGAGATAATGAATGAATATATATATATATATATATATGGGTGGCACGGTGGCTTAGTTGTTAGCATGTTCTCCTCTCAGCGCTAGGGATTCCTGGTTCGTCTATCTGCCCAGCGCCCGAAACGTTCTCCCCTGGATGGGCATGGGGAACCCCCCCCCCGCGACCCTAATAGAGGATAAAGCGGAAGATAATGGATGGATGGATGAATTATATACTGTTATATTTAATTTTAAATTCTGTGTTATTATTATTATTTATTTTTATAATTTTTTTTAACTAACATAAAATTTCAAGATGCATCCGTTATCTTCTGCTTTATCCTCTATTAGGGTCGTGGTGGTGGTGGGGGGGGGGGGGGGTGTTCCCCATGCCCATCCAGGGGAGAACATCTCGGGCGCTGGGCAGATACACCCAGGACAGGACACCAATCTATTACTGGGCACACACTCACTCTATATGGGGCAATCTGGAGAATTCAATTGACTTGATCCATGTTTTTGGACTGTGAGAAGAAACCGGAGAACCCGTAGGAAACCCACACGGACACGGGGAGAACATGGAAACTCCACCCAGATGGGGATTCGAACCGGGAATCCTTAGTGCTGAGAGGAGAACATGCTGACCACTAAGCCACCGTGCCACCCTAACGTAATATTTAAATAAAAAAAAATGTAATTCTACCACTTGGGGTAAACTGGGTCCGTGAAACGGAATTACATTTACATTTTAATGTACGACGTGTTACGGAAATGACGATGAAGTCCTGTTTCCATTGTAACTGAAGCGGCTCACCGTGTCGTAGGCCGTCAGCACTTTGCGCAGCAGTTCTGGGACAACACCCTGAGCCTCCATGGTGGGGTACGGCTCGCTCAGGTTCACCAGAATGCGAAGAGTCCGATCGCTGTTGAGAAGCCACGAGGAGACGGTCAGGATGCACTGCTTCATGTTGGCGGCTGGAGTCAATCCACACAGCTCCTTAAAGGACACCATCGCGTTCTGTAAGAACAATTCAACAACACATCAGAATAGAACATTTAAAAAGCTTCATCATAAATGGTTTCTTTAAATCCCTGCATTAATTCCTCATTAATAAAAGCAAACTCTTACTGCACACACAGCACACGGTCATGTGATCAAAGAATCATATAACAGTAATTATTAGTTTTAATAATTATCATTTATTAGTTATCCATCCATCCATTATATTCAGCTTTATCCTATATTTGAGTCGCGGGGGGGTTCCCCATGCCCATCCAGGGGAGAACGTCTCGGGTGCTGGGCAGATAGACCCAGGACAGGACGCCAATCTATCACTGGACACTCACTCGAACCCACACACACTCTATATGCTGGCAATTTGGAGAATTAAAAAAAAAAATGACTGATCCATGTTTTTGGACTGTGGAGTGGAACCGGAGCAACCGGATGCAACCCAGTGCGGACACGGGGAGAACATGGAAACTCCACCAGATGGGGATTCGAACCGGGAATCCCTAGAGCTGAGAGGAGAACATGCTAACCACTAAACCACCGTGCCGCTGGACTTAAATAGTTTTTCCAATTGTTAAAATGGGGGAAGGCAAGGTGGCTTAGTGGTTATAGTATAGATCACACCCTCAAGATTGGGGTGGATGGCAGGGGGGTTCCCCATGTTCCCCCGGGGACAAAAATCCGGGCGCTGGCAGATACACCCAGGCCGGACGCTAATCTATCACTGGGCCCATTCACTTACACAGACCAAGCTCCCTAGCAGGCAACTGGAGCAACTCAATTAACTTGATTCATTAAAACTCAGAAATAATCGGTGAGGCTATTCGGAGATCCCGGAAGAAACCACGCAGACACACGGGGAGAACATGACACTCCACCCGATGGGGATTCGAACCGGGAATCCCTAGAGCTGAGAGGAGACATGCTACCACTAAACCACATGCACACACACAAACATTGCCTCACTTTTTGGCACGCTCATTTTCCCTGTGAGTTTAATGACCTCACAGATCACAGTTCGGGCCCCATGAATCAACAAACCCCGACCCATGTGACTCATGGTGATAACCTGATGTCATGAGAAGGAAGCATGTTCTCTTGCAGCTCATTATCAGAGTATTAATTACGTTCCGGTTCCCATACAGTAGATCCCTCCAGCTTATTTATTGATCATTAACTACACGCATACAACTGCTCGTACTTTTCAGGGTCACAGGGGGGCAGTCGTAGGCTTGTGGAACCTTGTGACCGATACTATGTACTATGACTGAAGTGCCCTTGCACGAGGGACCTAACGATAACTGCAGAAAGTGCTGGGTGTATCTGCCCAGCGCCCGAAACGTTCTCCCCTGGATAGGCATGGGGAACCCCCTGCGACCCAAATAGAGGATAAAGCGGATGATAATGGATGGATGGATTATTGAATACTAATCGTATAATCATACCATCGAAATCTGTAATCATCTCATCACTCGTCTGTTGGTTCTCTGTTCTTGAGGTCAGCAGCATCATAGAACAGGTATCATTTGGGTGGTGGATTGTTTATTGTCCAGTTCTGCAGTCACACTGATGTGGGGGGGGGGGGGGGGTAGTGTAGTTTCATTTCTCCACCTCAGTGACACTGCTGGGATAGGACTAATGCACCCACCAAATAACCCCTGCTCTGTGGTGCTACTATTGGGGTTCTGAGCATTAGAACAGAGTAAAGGGGACGTACACAGTATGTACGGTAGAACACACACACAGATGGACTACAGAATGGAATTGGAGAATACAAAGTCCAGCTTTACAGGACGTGGAAGAAATAGTTAAGCTAGAAGGTTCGAATCCCAATCTGGGTGGAGTTTCCATGTTCTCTCCGTGTCCGCGTGGGTTTCCTCCGGGTTCTCCGGTTTCCTCCCACAGTCCAAAAACATGGCTCAAGTCAATTGAGTTCTCCAAATTGCCCCATATAGAGTGTGTCTGTGTGAGTGAGTGTGTCCAGTGATAGATTGGCGTCCTGTCCTGGGTCTATCTGCCCAGCGCCCGAAACGTTCTCCCCTGGATGGACATGGGGAACCCCCCCCCCCCACACACCCTAGCAGAGGATAAAGTGGAAGATAATGGATGGATATATATAGAGTGATGAAGTCATCTGGGCGGCACTAGGGTTCTATGTTCTCCCCGTGTCCACGTGGGTTTCCTCCGGGTTCTCCGGTTTCCTCCCACAGTCCGAAAACATGGCTCAAGGTCAATTGAATTCTCCAAATTGCCCCATATAGAGTGTCTCTGTGTGAGTGAGTGTGTCCAGTGATAGATTGGCGTCCTGTCCTGGGTGTATCTGCCCAGCGCCCGAAACGTTCTCCTCTGGATGGACATGAAGAACCCACCCCTCCCCGAAACCCTAGTAGAGGACAAAGTTGAAGATGATGGATGATTTATAATAATATATTGTATATCACACATTGATGAATGTGAAGCGTTCAGAGGTATGTGTTATTGTCAATAATGTCACAACCGGACAAACGGCTCAGCCAATCAGATTCAAGGACTGGAAATACCCCTTTAATGGTGATGAAGTTGGAGCTGGATGTGGTGGCTATATGTCGGCGTCCCTTCAGCCCGGTCGTGTGATTGGTAACCAGGTCACAGTGTATTAAGATCCTGTTTTCCGCAGGATTTAACACCCAATCTGTGGATTGTCCCGTTTTCGGCATTACGCATATGAATTAATAATCTGCCGTGTTTCTTCCGTACGTGATTATCTTAAAAGATAATACATTTACATTTAGTCATTTAGCAGACGCTTTTATCCAAAGCGACTTACAAAAGAGAACCACCACAAGTCAGAAGCCATGAAGAAAACCAACTATACTGTAAGTTCATCAAACCTGATTGTTAATAATAAAAGGTTGGGAAAGAATGACCGTCACGCTAACTGCAGGAAGAGAAAAGTCTCGAGTCTAAGTGATGTAATGAGCTGAGTGTTCCGTCTGCACGCCGTCCTCAATAGAAAATAAAGACATGACGGATGAAAGGCGGCTCGTGGACGATGGACTCGGAGCCATGATGAACTACCTGCTTTCCTATTAATGACTTTTTTCATTCTTTGGAATTATATAAAAGGCCTCACATAAAAGTTTCATGCTAAACAGTTCTCGGCTTCCCGGAAATGAGACTTTCCCGCTAACGTAAGAGACGTGATAATAGAAGATAATAAATTAACGCCGAGAGCGCCGATGCCGTCTTCATTTTACTGTTTTGTTTAGATTATTCTTCCAAAATGAGAAAATCCAGAAGGACGGGTATACTAACTGAACATCCCATAATTACCTTCCGCCCGATTCTGGGTTTGCTCAAGTGGAACCATTCATACGTTCTTTCTTTTCTCGCTTAAAAAAGGCCTCGTGTTAGTACTTCCAGTAGATATACAGTAGCGGTCAAAAGTTTGGCCACGCCTCTTTCTGCTCCATGTTCTGTGAAGATGGACTTTGTAGTTCTCCAATTCCATTCTGTAGTCCATCTGTGTGTGTTCTACAGTACATACTGTGTACGTCCCCTTTACTCTGTTCTAATGCTCAGAACCCCAATAGTAGCACCACAGAGCAGGGATTATTTGGTGGGTGCATTATTCCTATCCCAGCAGTGTCACTGAGGTGGAGAAATGAAACTACACTACCCCCCCCCCCCCACCACATCACTGTCACTGCAGAACTGACAATAAACAATCCACCACCCAAATGATACCTGTTCTGTGATGCTCCTGACCTCAAGAACAGAGAACCAACAGACGTATGATGAGATGATTACAGATTTCGATGATATGATTATACAATTAGTATTCAATAATCCATCCATCCATTATCATCTACTTTATCCTCTACTAGTGTCATGGTGGGGTTCCCCATGCCCATCTAGGGGAGAACGTTTCGGGCGCTGGGCAGATACACCCAGGAACAACAGGGTTCGGGTTTGTTGTTGTTAGTTCTGTTGGTTCTCTGTTCTTGAGGTCAGGAGCATCACAGAACAGGTATCATTTGGGTGGTGGATTGTTTATTGTCAGTTCTGCAGTGACACTGATGTGGGGGGGGGGGGGTTTAGTGTAGTTTCATTTCTCCACCTTAGTGACACTGCTGGGATAGGACTAATGCACCCACCAAATACCCCCTGCTCTGTGGTGCTACTATTGGGGTTCTGAGCATTAGAACAGAGTAAAGGGGACGTACACAGTATGTACTGTAGAACACACACAGATGGACTACAGAATGGAATTGGAGAACTACAAAGTCCATCTATATGATAAGTGGAGAAAATAGATGGAGCCAGAAGGGGGCATGGCCAAACCTATATTATATTGTCTGCTGTTATAAAAATCAGATCCATCAAAATCATTCATCCATTATCTTCTATTTTATCCTCTATTAGGGTCGCGGTGGGGTTCCCCATGCCCATCCAGGGGAGAACGTCTCAGGCACAGGTACACCCAGGACAGGCCACCAATCTATCGCTGGGCACACACTCACTCACACAGACACACTCTATATGGGGCAATTTGGAGAACTCAATTGACTTGATCCATGTTTTTGGACCGTGGGAGGAAACTGGAGAACCCCGAGGAAACCTATGTGGACACGGGGAGAACATGGAAACTCCACCCAGATGGGGATTCGATTAGGGAATTTCTATTGCTGAGAGGAGAACATGCTAACTACTAAGCCACCATGGCGCCGATTCATCATACATTCTGTGGAAATTCTGCAGAAGTGCAAAGGAAATCATCATTATTTATGGTCCTCTGCTTCCACATCATCACCCAAACCACTGACAACATCCATTTTCATCCCCTCCATCGTCATCCTTAATTGAGAACGTGTTCTTAGTATTTATAATGGATTATGAGATGCAGAACACAATGTGAAAATCCCACTCGCCTCACACAAGCCCGACTCGAGTGTAAAAAACAGAGCTCTTGAACTTTAATATAATAATATAATGACATAATGATATAATAATGGACCCCATGGTGAATAAAATAACTGTCTGCACAGCACTTACAGAACTCTGCTGTCAATGCAAATATCCGAGGTCCACATGCATATCCAATATACATCTCAAATATATTATTACGGCGGCACGGTGGTTTAGTGTTTAGCATGTTCTCCTCTCGGCACTAGGGATTCCCGGTTCGAATCCCAATATGGATGGAGTTTCCATGTTCTCCCCGTGTCCGCGTGGGTTTCCTCCGGGTTCTCCGGTTTCCTCCCACAGTCTAAAAACATGGATCAAGTCAATTGAGTTCTCCAAATTGTCCCATATAGAGTGTTTCTGTGTGAGTGAGTGTGTGCCCAGCGATGGATTGGCGCCCTGTCCTGGGTCTATCTGCCCAGCGCCCGAAACGTGCTCCCGTTCTCTGGATGGGCATGGGGAACCCCACCGCGACCCTAATAGAGGATAAAGCGGGAGATAATGAATGAATGAATATGTTATTACACACAGGATAATATTTCCTTAACCACATCATTGAGTTGATCTTTAAGAAAACATTAATCTACCAAAAGGGGGCGGTACGGTGGCTTAGTGGTTAGCATGTTCTCCTCTCAGCACTAGGGATTCCCGGTTCGAATCCCAATCTGGGTGGAGTTTCCATGTTTTCCCCGTGTCCGTGTGAGTTTCCTCCGGGTTCTCCAGTTTCCTCCCACAGTCCAAAAACATGGATCATGGTGAATTGAATTCTCCAAATTGCCCCATATAGAGTGTGTCTCTGTGAGTGAGGGTGTCCCCAGTGATAGATTGGTGTCCTGTCCTGGGTGTATCTGCCCAGCGCCTGAAAAGTTCTCCCCTGGATGGTCTTGGGGAGCCCCCCCCTCCCCCCAACCATAGAAGAGGATAAAGCAGAAGATAATCGATGGATTGAATTTAGTAAAGTGGCAGCACGGTGGCTTAGTAGTTGGCATGTTCTCCTCTCAGCACTGGGGATTCCAGGTTCGAATCCCAATCTGGGTGGAGTTTCCATGTTCTCCCCGTGTCCGTGTGGGTTTCCTCCGGGTTCTCCAGTTTCCTCCCACAGTCCAAAAACATGGATCAAGTCAATTGAGTTCTCCAAATTGCCCCATATACAGTGTGTCTGTGTGAGTGAGTGTGTGTCCAGTGATAGATTGGCGCCCTGTCCTGGTTGTATCTGTCCAGCGCCCGAAACGTTCTCCTCTGGATGGGCATGGGCAACCCCCCCCCTCCTACCCGCGACCCTAGTACAGCATCAACTCTCACCTGCACATTTTCTCGCAGATCCGTTGCTTCTCGTAGCGGCTGTGTGGAAGCTCTGAAGAGTTCATCCACCACTTTGATTCCGGTGGTCTTAGTGGACGTGTACTCCCTCGCTTTGCGGCCCTTCCTCACCGAAAGCCCTCTCTTGTGCGCTTTGCCGCCGCCCCGTCTGTTGGTGATGGCCACGTGAACGAACAGCGTGGTGTTGGGCAGGAACTCCCCCGTCAGCGACTGTAACGGTACGTGGCGGTACCCGGGCTGCAGGCACTCGAAGGGAATGGTGTACTGACCGATGAACTCGTCACCGATGTAGTCGTCATCGAGAACCACGAAGCGCAAAACCGCCAGTTCGGGGAGGTTGATCTGGAATTCGAAGCTCTCGTCGAAAATGGGATTGTCCCCATTCTGCGAGACGGTCTTGGTGCGCTGCTCCGCGCAGTCGGCCGGGATCCCGTGGATCTCCACGTAGATGTACGGCTCCACCACGTCGCCCTTGGCGGCCGAGCCGCGGGGCTTTGGCAGGTTCTGCCCACTGATGACCTTAATGTGAAGGAGCTGGGCGGACACGCCGGGCAAGGAGTCGCGGGCGTTGGCACTGAAGTAGGACACCTCCTCGCGCATTATGGCAGGTCGCAGAACATAGCCGCAGTTGCCGTTCTGACGGAACCAACCCAGGTTGAGGTCCATCATCAGACCCGGGGTCTGGTAATTCATGGCCACGATCTGGCAGCCGCACTTCCAGAAGTCCTGGGGGTTCATATTGCTGGCGTCGATACGCATGGGGGTCGGGTAGACCCGTGAGAGGAATCGCTTGTTGTAGCTTACAAAGTCCTCGGGGTACTCATTAGCAAAGCGGTTTGCGTCGACCTCATTGAAGGAGCAGATCTCCCAGTACTTCTGCTCCCTCTTGGAGGACTCGAAATCCCGAAACTGGACCGATTGACAAAGACCGACCAGGTCCGACAACTCCTTGCACAACCGTAGGCGCTTGCACCCGAACCCGTTGAGATGCTCCTTCTCGTCCGAGCCGAGGGTCCGCCTGGACATCTCGAACCCCTCGTCCTCGTCGGTCACCTCCCCTTCCGAGTCGTGGGTGTCGGCTGGCAGGCACTTGCCTTTGAGGAGTATCTTGCCCTTTAGCTTTTCTGGCGAAGGTAGATAGTTTTCGTTCGGACTTGGGGCATCGGGGTGGAGCTTATCCCCGAGGATCTTCTTCATGTGCTGGGCGATGACCCTCTGCTGGGGGATGCTGCAGTGCGTCACGAGGCAGAGGATCAAAGGGTATTCCGAGCTTTCAAAGGCGTATTGGTTGATGACGTCCAGCACTTTGGAGAAGGCCAACTGAGAGGCCACAGAGCTGCCGGTGTAGACGACGGGCTCGCAATCGGGGCCGTCCCATACCACCACCTCGATACTGCGGCAGCCCATGCGCAGGGCCCGGACGTAGCTGCCGATGTCCGAGGAGCCCCAGTAATGGTCGTCCAGCAGGGAGGCGTTGTGGGAGGCGTTGATGTAGTAGTGCGACAGGGGCTGGCTCATGTCCTGACACACGCTTTTGTGCTGGGGTCGAAGATATGGCACTCCGAGGACAGGAGGTAGTGCGTGAAGCCGTCGATGGACAGGTAGCCGTGATCGCGACCTTCCGCCGAGGGCTCGTACTTGCGGACGATTTCCCGGCACAGCTCCTCGGTCACCCCCTCCACCCCCTGCTCCACCTCCACAAACAACATCAGGTCCTTGGAATCCAGGTACTCCTTGTTGCTGGAGAACTGCACAAGGAGGAAAAAGATCTCGGACCGGGTGCAGAGTTCACAGTAGGCCTCCACGAACAAGTCCAAGTCGATGCCTTCGCCGTAGCGATCTTTGGCTTTCTGGAGTTCCTTGAACTTCAACTCGATCCGCGAATCCCGCATCCCCGGATTGAGGCCCTTGATGATCTGCGTGGCCCGAAACAGGTCGATGTGTCCGTAGCGTTCCACGTCAGCCAGCTCGAACACCGAGCCTATCCACGACGTCCGGACGCCGGGCTGTGTGGGTTCGGCCACGCCCACCGTGTGACGACCGTACGAGACCAGGTAGCGCAGGCCCATCACCCAGGTGCTGACCACCTCGGCCGTGCTGGCCACCAGGTCCAGGGACTCGTAGTTGTCGCCGTAGATGATGGAGAACGCGCACTCTTCGGGGAACTGGTCAGACAGACCGTTGCTGCGCAGGACCGGGGTCTTCTTGCCTAGGCGCACCTCTTTAATGCTCTTGATCTCCAGCTTGGCCTTCTCAGAGTCCTTCTTGGAGGGCTCCCACTTGAGCCAGCGCAGATCGGGGTCCAGCAGGAAGTAGCGGTTGTACATGCGCGAGTTGGAGCGCACCTTCTTCATCTCGCAGCCTTCCAGCATGAAGGCCATGCACGCCGCCGTGCTGTTCATCTTGCGGTCGCTGGGCATCGAGCTGAACGAAACCGTCTTCTTCGTCACCTGACGCTGCTTGGAGTTAGTCTGCGGAGAACACACAGAAGAAAAAAAAAACGCCTGATCAGCATTTCAGTCTTCATAAGAAAACGACATCGGGGGGAACAAGATAAAACAGAAAGGGCCAGCCATCCATCCATTATCTTCTGCTTTATTCTTTATTAGGGACATGGGGGGGTTCCCCATGTCCACCCAGGGGAGAACGTTTCGGGCGCTGGGCAGATACACCCAGTACAACACGCACACACACTCTATATGGGGCAATTTGCAGAATTCAATTGACCTTGATCCATGTTTTTGGACTGTGGGAGGAAACCGGAGAACCAGGAGGAAACCCATGTGGACACGGGGAGAACATGGAAACTCCACTCAGACTGGGATTCGAACCTGGAATCCCTAGTGCTGAGAGGAGAACATGCTAAACACTAAGCCAACATGTCGCCTCATCTTGTCATTTTCTGCTTAATCCTCTACTAGGGTTGCAGTGGGGTGGTGTGGGTTCCCCATGCCCATCCAGGGGAGAACATTTCGGGCGCTGGGCAGACACACCCAGGACAGGACGCCAATCTATCACTAAACACACAGACAACTAAACAACATGCTCACTCACACAGACACACTCTATATGGGGCAATTTGGAGAATTCAATTGCCCTTGATCCATGTTTTTGGACTGTGGGAGGAACCCGGAGAACCCGGTGGAAACCCACACGTACACGGGGAGAACATGGAAACTCCACCCAGATTGGGATTCGAACCGGGAATCCCTAGTGCTGAGAGGAGAACATGCTAAACACTAAACCACCGTGCCGCCTAAATCACGTATTATAAACAGAAATACAGATTAATATAAACATATTACCCGTATCCTGTTACTCAGCAACCAGTGTTCACTTTAGAAATCTAGTTGAACACTGAACAGGATTACGGTTTCGGTCACAACTACTGCCATCTAGTGGCCAAATTACAGAACGCTGTTTAAAAAAAACAGCGGGACAATAATGTATTGTATATTACACATTGCTATAATAATGTGAAGTGCTCAGAGGTGTGTGTTACTGTGAAGGAATCGATCATGTGGCCTAACAACACACAAAACAAATACACAACCTCTCGTACATTGTTGCCATAATTACGTTCTTCGCTTCGGATAAAAGCATCAGCTAAATAACCAAATTAAAGGTCATCCCCAGTGGAAGGTAAAAGGGTGAATACGGAGTCGATGCCTTTGAAGCGGAGGATGTTATCATCACGCAATGGGCCGGGCGATGGGAACTCTGCAGAGTGTGTGTTTAAAGCTCGTAACCTGCGATTTACTGCACTGAGACGGGGAGCTGCGACCGGACGAACCCGGAGCCAGGTGTTCTGGCCTGCCATTAAACTGTCCATTTATTACTTTATAGCTTTGGGCAGGAGGTGATGGGGTGTAAGGACAGGTGCATTAGTGAAGGCAGATAACCAGTTAACCAGTGAGTGGTTAACAGGAGCATCACAGTTCTCTGGTTAGGTCTGTATTGAGGTTAGACGATCAATTTTAAGAACGTCAGAATTCAAATATCAGAGTGCTGTGTGTGTGTGTGTGTGTGTGTGTGTGTGTGTGTGTGTGTGTGTGTGTGAGCGAGAAAGGAAGTGACCGGAAAAAAATTTGAGTAATAATCCATCCATCCATTATCTTCTGTTAGGGTCGTGGGGGGGTGGTTCCCCATGCCCATTCAGGGGAGAACGTTTCGGGCGCTGGGCAGAAACACCCAGGACAGGACGCCAATCTATCACTGGGTACACACTCACTCACACAGACACACTCTATATGGGGCAATTTGGAGAACTCAATTGACCTTGATCCATGTTTTTGGACTGTGGGAGGAAACCGGAGAACCCGGAAGAAACCCACGTAGACACGGGGAGAACATGGAAACTCCACCCAGATTGGGATTCGAACCGGGAATCCCTAGAGCTGAGAGGAGAACATGCCAAACCGCTAAACCACCATGCCACCTGGATATTAATAATTCATCCATCCATTATCTTCCGCTTTATCCTCCACTAGGGTCGCGGGGGGGTTCCCCATGCCCATCCAGGGGAGAACGTTTCGGGCGCTGAGCAGATACACCCAGAACAGGACGCCAATCTATCACTGGACACATACTCACTCACACAAACACTCTATATGGGGCAATTTGGAGAACTCAATTGACCTTGATCCATGTTTTTGGACTGTGGGAGGAAACCGGAGAACAAGGAGGAAACCCACACGGACACGGGGAGAACATGGAAACTCCACCCAGATTGGGATTCGAACCGGGAATCCCTAGAGCTGAAAGGAGAACATGCCAAACCACTAAACCATCGTGCCACATGGATATTAATAATAATGAAGAAAATTTAATTCAGGTCAGGATCCTTATTGGGGGATGGAGCGGGGTTCCCCATTCCCATCCAGGGGAGAATGTTTCAGGCACTGCACAGATACACCCAGGACAGGACACCAATCTATCACTGGACACACACTCACTCACACAGAGACACTCTATATGGGGCAATTTGGAGAATTCAATTGACTTGATCCATGATTCGAACCTGGAACTACAAATTAATATAAACAGCGAGCCGATAACGGATCAGCTCTGAACCTGGATCCTGTTACTCAGCCACCAATGTTCACTTTAAAAACTTATTACATCACAAAAGCCCAGGTGCTGGGCAGATACACCCAGGACAGGACGCCAATCTATCGCTGGACACACTCACTCACACACACGCTATATGGGGCAATTTTGAGAATTCTATTGACCTTGATGTATGTTTTTGGACTGTGGGAGGAAACCGGAAAACCCGGAGGAAACCCACACGGACACGGGGAGAACATGGAAACTCCACCCAGATTGAGATTCGAAATCCCTAGTGCTGAGAGGAGAACATGCCAACCACTAAACCACCGTGCCACCATGTCACCCTTCATCACACGCTGGTACCTCTAAAGCGAGGCTGAGTGAGGTGGAGGGAACCTCCACGCCTGGCGGGTGGGGGTGGGGGTGATGGCAGAGCGCCTCTCGAGGGCAGCTGTTAAAGTGTCTCTGGGTTGTTAGACTTCACTTTGAACGTGAGCAGAAATGAAAGAGCGCTGAAAAAAAAACATTAAGACGTCTGCACCGTCCACACTGACCTTTACATCACAGATGATAATGGAAAACGTGTCCCCTGTGTGCATACACACACACACACACACACACACACACACACACACACACACACACACACAAAGACACAGACACACACACACACACACACACACACACACAGACACACACACACACACACACACACACACACACAAAGACACACACACACACACACACACAAAGACACACACACACACACACACACACAAGACACACACACACACACACACAAACACACACAAAGACATAGACACACACAGACATAGACACACACACAAAGACACAGACACAGACAGACACAAATACACAGACAGACAGACAGACAGACACACACACAAAGACACAGACACAGACAGACACATATACACAGACAGACAGACACAGACACACAGAGACACACACACACAGACAGAGACACACACAGCTACACATACATACACAAACACATACACACACACACAGACACACACCCACACAGACACAGACAGACAGATACACACACACAGAGACACAGACACATGCACACAGACACACACACGGACAGACAGATACACACACAGACAGACACAAACACACACACACACATGCACACAGACATACATACACACACATATGCATGCACACACATACACTCACACAAACACACACACAGTCACAGACACATGCACATACAGTATAAACACGCACGCACGCACCCACACACACACACACACACGCATGAACGTACATGAACGTATACACTCACTCACACACACACACACACACACACACACGCACCCACACACACACACGCACGCATGAACGTACATGAACGTATACACTCACTCACACACACACACACACACCCACACCCACACACACGCACCCACACTCACACACGCACACACCCACACGCACCCACACACACACACACACACACACACACACACACACACACACACACAGGGGACACACTGATGTGTTTGATACAGAGAGCAGAGCTGATGATCAGACATGACATGCTGTGAGTGTGTGTTCCTCCCCCGCGTCTCTATAATCTGATCTCACATTATTCTACAGTCTCGTTATAGAACCGTACGATCTGCATGTTCTCACAGATCCACAATCCAGACCTGACACTCCAACAGCTTCCTACAGCTTCCTACAGCACTGCATTTAACTACAAATGAGCCTCACAATGCATTACACAGCAATCACAATTTAATTAAATAATTATTTCATTAGGGTGGCACGGTGGCTTAGTGGTTGGCATGTTCTCCTCTCAGCGCTAGGGATTCCCGGTTCGAATCCCAATCTGGGTGGAGTTTCCATGTTCTCCCCGTGTCCGCGTGGGTTTCCTCCGGGTTCTCCGGTTTCCTCCCACAGTCCAAAAACATGGATCAAGTCAACTGAATTCTCCAAATTGCCCCATATAGAGTGTGTCTGTGTGAGTGAGTGTGTGTTCAGTGATGGATTGGCGCCCTGTCCTTGGTGTATCTGCCCAGCGCCTGAAACGTTCTCCCCTGGATGGGCATGGGGAACCCCCCCCGCGACCCTAATAGAGGATAAAGCGGAAGATAATGAATGAATGAATGAATAATTTCATTATTGTCTTAATGGTTAGCACGTTCTCCTCTCAGCGCTTTGGATTCCAGGTTCAAATCCCAATCTGGGTGGAGTTTCCATGTTCTCCCCGTGTCCGTGTGGGTTTCCTCCGGATTCTCCGGTTTCCTTCCACAGTCCAAAAAGGTGCTCTAAATTGCCCCACATAGAGTGTGTTTGAGTGGTGCCCTGTCCTGGGTGTATCTGCCCAGTGTGTATCTGCCCAAACGTTCTCCCCTGGATGGGCATGGGGAACCCCCCACGACCCTAGTAGAGGATAACGCGGAAGATAATGGATGAATAAATAACTAAGATAGGGCGGCACGGTGTCTTAGTGGTTGGCATGTTCTCCTCTCAACACTGGCAAACCAGATTCGAATTCCAATCTGGGTGGAGTTTCCATGTTCTCCCCTTGTCCGTGTGGGTTTCCTCCGGGTTCTCCGGTTTCCTCCCACAGTCCAAAAACATGGATCAAGTCAATTAAATTCTCCAAATTGCCCCATATAGAGTGTGTCTGTGTGAGTGAGTGTGTGTCTAGTGATAGATTGGCGTCCTGTCCTGGGTGTATCTGCCCAGCACCCGAAACGTTCTCCCCTGGAGGGGCATGGAGAACCCCCCCCCGCAACCCTAGAGGATAAAGCAGAAGATAATGGATGAATGCCCCAAGGTAGCAATTGGTGTTAGATGCCCTCAGCCATCATACTAGATGGGTCTAAGACTCGAACCGGGACAAACCGAACATTCACATCGTTCTCATGAAGACCCGCTCCGGCGTCTCGCGCTCCACTGCCACATGGAGACTTCACCACATGAAATGGGTGCTTGTGATGTAACGTTCTTTAATCAACATGCAATACCCCGCCCCTCCACCCGTCTGTCTGCCTGTAAGAGAAGAGTCTCACCCCTCCATCATTTCCTTCATCTGTCAGAAATCTCAATATCAAACGGCTTTTTAGCTTCATGTGTGGGGTTTTGATATCCGCCGCCGAGGCGGACGATTCCCGGCGGTGCATTGTTCACGCGCTCGCACTCGGTTCTCTGATACGGTGATGTTGTTTTGATGAGACCCTTTGTGGTGTAAACATCCAATAATGAATCTGATTTATATTACGACTAATTAATCTCTGCTGCTCGTGCGTCCTGCCCTCATCACGCGCTACCCGTTTATCTCAGGCTGAGGTTAAAGAGCTGCATCACTGACACATGCACATCCAGGGTTCCCCATTCACATCCAGGGGAGAACGTTTCGGGCGCTGGGCAGATACACCCAGGACAGGACACCAATCTATCACTGGACACACACACACTCTATATTGGGCAATTTGGAGAACTCAATTGACTTGATCCATGATCCATTTTGACTGTGGGAGGAAACCGGAGAACCCTGAGGAAACCCATGCGGACACAGGGAGAACATGGAAACTCAACCCAGATGGGGATTCGAACTGGGAATCCCTAGCGCTGAGAGGAGAACATGCCAACCACTAAACCACCATGCAGCCCCAATTGGTCATCCATCCATTATCTTCCGCTTTATCCTCTATTAGGGTCGCGGGGGGTTCACACGCCCATCCAGTGGAGAACGTTTTGGGCGCTGGCCAGATACACCCCATTGCTGGACACACACTCACTCACACAGACACACTCTATATGGGGCAATTTGGAGAACTCAATTGAATTGATCCATGTTTTTTGACTGTGGAAGGAAACCGGAGAATCCGGAGGAAACCCATGCGGACACGGGGAGAACATGGAAACTCCACCCAGATTGGGATTCGAACTTCAATCCCTAGCGCTGAGAGGAGAACATGCCAACCACTAAACCACCATGCAGCCCCAATTGGTCATCCATCCATTATCTTCCGCTTTATCCTCTATTAGGGTTGCGGGGGAGGGGGGTTCCAACGCCCATCCAGTGGAGAACGTGTTGGGCGCTGGCCAGATACACCCCATTGCTGGACACACACTCACTCACACAGACACACTCTATATGGGGCAATTTGGAGAACTCAATTGAATTGATCCATGTTTTTTGACTGTGGAAGGAAACCGGAGAATCCGGAGGAAACCCATGCGGACATGGGGAGAACATGGAAACTCCACCCAGATTGGGATTCGAACTTCAATCCCTAGCGCTGAGAGGAGAACATGCCAACCACTAAACCACCATGCAGCCCCAATTGGTCATCCATCCATTATCTTCCGCTTTATCCTCTATTAGGGTTGCGGGGGAGGGGGGTTCCAACGCCCATCCAGTGGAGAACGTGTTGGGCGCTGGGCAGATACACCCCATTGCTGGACACACACTCACTCACACAAACACACTCTATAGGGGGCAATTTGGAGAACTCAATTGACTTGATCCATGTTTTTTGACTGTGGGAGGAAACCGGAGAACCCCGAAGAAACCCATGCGGACACGGGGAGAACATGGAAAACTCCACCCAGATGGGGATTCGAACTTGAATCCCTAGCGCTGAGAGGAGAACATGCCAACCACTAAACCACCATGCCGCCCAAATTGGTCATCAATCCATTATCTTTCGCTTTATCCTCTATTAGGGTTGCAGGGGGGGGGTTCCCACGCCCATCCAGTAGAGAACGTTTTGGGCGCTGGGCAGATACACCCCATTGCTGGACACACACTCACTCACACAAACACACTCTATATGGGGCAATTCGGAGAATTCAATTGACCTCGATTGACCTGGAGAACCCGGAGGAAACCCATGTGGACACGGGGAGAACATGGAAACTCCCAGCAGTGTCACTGAGGTGGAGAAATGAAACTACACTAACCCCCCCCCACCACATCAGTGTCACTGCGGAACTGACAACAAACAATCCACCACCCAAATGATACCTGTTCTGTGATGCTGCTGACCTCAAGAACAGAGAACCAACAGAACTAACAACAACAAAGAACACAGATGGACTACAGTTGCCTGGTTCTGCGTATTTAAATGATGGCGATGCAGTGTTTTAGGGAATGATGCAGGTCACAGGCTCAGTCTTGCAGAAGCTCAGCGTTCGTGTGAGCGTGGAGTGCATTAGAACTCCGACTGCTGGAGGAGCCGGAGTCCTCTTTATGTCAGATGCCCTACATGCCGCAGTCAAGGTTACTCTATATTGAAAGACAAAGGGCTGCGGTATCCAGGAAACGGCATAGAGCCATCCCATCCCATAATATGCTACGTTCCTCTTTACACTGCTCCATACTGTACGCTTTAGCTGCCTGAAACGAGAACAGAGCTGTTCCCCTGTCAGTCTGCACACGTCCTCTCACCAGATCACCTTTAAATAGATTACACTCAGGCGTTCAGCGGACGCTTTCATCCAAAGAGACTTACAAACGAGAGAACAATTAACCGATGATTAAAAGTCGTATCGCTCGAGTCCGTCTGGTTCTCTAATACCCCGTCCCCTTTACTCGGTTCTTCAGTGATCAGGACCCCCACTGGGGTTGTAAAGGATTTATGGCCCTGCTGTAACACTGCTGTAGCTTCAGACGCTTTAAACCCACACGGACTCGAGGAGAACATGCAAACTCCACCCAGATCAGGATTCGAATTTATGTCCCAAAGCTATGCGGACGTGCCAACCTGTACACCACTGCGCCCCCCTGAGTTTAAAATCTAATCAGAGGTGTGGATTATTGTCAATAATAATTGCCGTGGCTGGAGAAATGATCAGCCAATCAGATATAAGGACCGGAACGACCATTTGCCGCGTTATCCTCTACTAGGGTCATGGGGGGGGGTTCCCCATGCTCGCCCAGGGGAGAACATTTTGGGCGCTGGGCAGATACACCCAGGACAGGATGCACACTCACTCACACAGACACACTCTATATGGGACAATTTGGAGAACTCAATTGACTTGATCAATGTTTTTGGACTGTGGGAGGAAACCGGAGAACCCGGAGGAAACCCACACGGAAACGGGGAGAACATGGAAACTCCACCCAGATGGGGATTCGAACCTGGAATCCCTAATGCTGAGAGGAGAACATGCCAACCACTAAACCACCGTGCCGCCCTATATATAATAAATAAATCAGGGATATTATCTGATATTATTTGCCGTGATTTATTCACAATAATACACAACCTCGAGTGTCTTACAGCTTAATAAAACATCCATCCATCCATTATCTTCCACTTTATCCTCTATTAGGGTCGTGGGGGGGGTTCCCCATGCCCATCCGGGGGAGAACGTTTCGGGCGCTGGGCAGATACACCCAGGACAGGACGCCAATCTATCACTGAACACACACTCACACACACAGACACACTCTATATGGGGCAATTTGGAGAAATCAATTGACTTGATCCATGTTTTCGGACTGTAGGAGGAAACCGGAGAACCCGGAGGAAACCCACGTGGACACGGGGAGAACATGGAAACTCCACCCAGATGGGGATTCGAACCGGGAATGCCTAGAGCTGAGAGGAGAACATGCCAACCACTAAACCACCATTCCTCCTTTTAATATAACAGTGAAGGTTCATTCATTCATTCATTCATTATCTCCCGCTTTATCCTCTATTAGGGTCACGGTGGGGTTCCCCATGTCCATCTAGGGGAGAACGTTTCGGGCGCTGGGCAGATACACCCAGGACTGGACGCCAATCTATCACTGAACACACACTCACTCACACAAACACACTCAACATGGGGCAATTTGGAGAATTCAATTGACTTGATCCATGTTTTTGGACTGTAGGAGGAAACCGGAGACCCCGGAGGAAACCCACGCGGACACGGGGAGGACATGGAAACTTCACCCAGATGGGGATTCGAACCGGGAATCCCTAGTGCTGAGAGGAGAACATGCCAACCACTAAACCACCGTGCCTCCCGTTAATATAACAGTGAAGGTTAATTTATTTAATTAATTTATGGTACATGTATTGTATACAGCGATGGATTGGCGTCCTGTCCTGGGTGTATCTGCCCAGCGCCCGAGACGTTCTCCCCTGGATGGGCATGGGGAACCCCCCCCCCCCCGCCCGCGACCCTAATATAGGATAAAGAATATAATAGAGATAATGAATGAATGAATGAATGAATGTATTGTATATCATGCATTGATATGAATGTAAAGCACGCAGAGGTGTGTTATCAATGATGTCAAAGGGCTCAGCCAATCAGATGAGCTGGTTAAAGCGTGGGAAATGTGCCGTGCATCTTTCTGCAGCAGGGAGACGGGGGGGATGACGAAGCGGATGAACGCTCGGGTGCGAAACGGGTGGCTCTGTGATATTAGCGGGATCAGATCAGCACGGCGACTCTCTGCTGTCTGGTTCAGCGGAGTGTGATGAGATTTAACGCCGATGTCTCTGCACACCGGAGCAAAGCAAAGCCAGGACGCAGCTCAAACCAAAGCACTCGCGTATTCAAACGGAAAGTCGGCCACGTTCTGCAGCTGCAGCTCCGAAACAAAATCCGACTTAGAACACACCGAGAGTTACGGAACCCACAGATCGGCCACGTTAATGTCATTCTGTCCATTTTATCAGCTTTACTCATCATTTATTATCTTCTGCTTTATCCTCTAGAGTTGGGCTGCAGGGGGAGGGGGGGGGTTCCTCATGCCCATTCAGGGGAGAACGTTTCGGGCGCTGGGCAGATACACCCAGGACAGGACACCTATTGCTACACACACAGACACACTCTAAATGGGGCAATTTGGAGAGCTAAATTGACCTTGATCCATGTTTTTGGACTGTGGGAGGAAACCGGAGAACCCGGAGGAAACCCACGCGGACACGGAGAGAACATGGAAACTCCACCCAGATTGGGATTCGAACCTGAATCCCCAGCACTGAGAGGAGAACATGCCAACCACTAAGCCACCATATCATAGTTATTTATTCATTATCTTCCACCTCATCCTCTACTAGGGTCGCAAGGGGAGGGGGGGGGTTCCCCATGCCCATCCAGGGGAGAACGTTTCGGGCGCTGGGCAGATACACCCAGGACAGGACACCAATCTATCACTGGACACACACTCACTCACACAAACACACTCTATATGGGGCAATTTGGAGAACTCAATTGACCTTGATCCATGTTTTTGGACTGTGGGAGGAAACCGGAGAACCCGGAGGAAACCCACGCGGACACGGAGAGAACATGGAAACTCCACCCAGATTGGGATTCGAACCTGAATCCCCAGCACTGAGAGGAGAACATGCCAACCACTAAGCCACCATATCATAGTTATTTATTCATTATCTTCCACCTCATCCTCTACTAGGGTCGCAAGGGGAGAGGGGGGGGGTTCCCCATGCCCATCCAGGGGAGAACGTTTCGGGCGCTGGGCAGATACACCCAGGACAGGACACCAATCTATCACTGGACACACACTCACTCACACAAACACACTCTATATGGGGCAATTTGGAGAATTCAATTGACCTTGATCCATGTTTTTGGACTGTGGGAGGAAAGCGGAGAACCCGGAGGAAACCCACGTGGAAAACAGGGAAACTCCACCCAGATGGGGATTCGAACCGGGAACCCCTAGCGCTGAGAGGAGAACATTCTAAACATTAAGCCATCTTGCCACCCTCTATATATATATAATTTAGTTAAATATAATAATTAATTAATTAATTAATTAATTACAATTTTAAAAAGGAGCACAGCAATGGATAGGTGTATTTGCCCCATACCCCCCCCCCCCCCCCCCCCCTTCCCAATCAGAAGATAATAAGATGAGAGTGAATTCGTGTACGGGTTCTGCAGTGGGTTCTGGTCAGCACTTCTGGATTCTGGCCGCCTACTTGGCTTCAAGCCAAACACCTGTGAAGGACGGCCATCGTTCTCAGACTGATAAATCAGAGACGTCCGTCCGCCGGGCAGCAGCGCACCTGTACGGCTCTGTCCCCGCGCCGCGCCGCCCGGCCGTCTCAATGCTTTACAGCCGTCCACAATCCGTCAACGACGGCGCCGTCCCAGAGGCGGAGGACACATCATTCAACCGGAACGTGTCCTATTCAGACGTGTTCACGATCCAGAGATAGCTATTGCTACAAGCCGTATGACCCCCTCACACACTAACCACCCCCCACCCCACACACACACACACACACACACCCACACCCCACACACACACACACACCCCTCCCGGGGTGCATGAAGCGGATCATGACTTTATTAGTGACTTTCACGATGTGCATGCATTATACTCTGAATACACAATACACTCCATCACTCGTACACACACATACTGATGCTGTGGGGGGGGTGGGGGGCAGGTGGGTGGGGGGGGGTGGGGGGGGGGAGGTGCAAGTGGGCTGAGTAATTGGCAGGTATAGCAGGACGTGTGTAGGAGTAATGAGAGAGCAGGAGCCGGTGCTGAATATTATAAATTATAAATGAAAACAGGATGTGAATAAATGAGATCTTTCTGTTAAAAATGCCAGGTTTTCGGACGGCGGGCGGAAACGCGGTTCCATGCAGACGTTCCACAGGACAGGACGCTAGTGAGGACAGGACGCTAGTGAGGACAGGACGTAGTGAGGACAGGACGCTAGTGAGGACATAATATTAATAAACTGAATGCTGCACACTGTAGAATTTAGAACATACAGTATATCCAATATAGGGCGGCACGGTGGCTTAGTGGTTGGTATGTTCTCCTCTCAGCTCTAGGGATTCAGGGATTCAGGTTCGAATCCCAATCTGGGTGGAGTTTCCCACGGATGCTCTCCCCGTGTCCGCATGGGTTTCCAACGGGTTCTCCGGTTTCCTCCCACAGTCTAAAAACATGGATCAAGTCAATTGAATTCTCCAAATTGCCCCATATAGAGTGTCTGTGTGAGTGAGTGTGTGTCCAGTGATAGATTGGTGTCCTGTCCTGGGTGTATCTGCCCAGCGCCCGAAACGTTCTCCCCTAGATGGGCATGAGGAACCCCACCGCGACCCTAATAGAGGATAAAGCGGAAGATAATGGATGGATGGAAGTTTTAGGTAACAGGTGGCATGGTGGCTTAGTGGTTGGCATGTTCTCCTCTCAGCACTAGAGAGTCCCAGTTCGACTCCAAAACTGGGAGGAGTTTCCATGTTCTCCTCGTGTCCACATGGGTTTCCTCTGGGTTCTCCGGTTTCCTCCCACAGTCCAAAAACATGGATCAAGTCAATTGAATTCTCCAAATTGCCCCATATAGAGTGTGTCTGTGTGAGTAAGTGTGTGTCCAGTGATAGTTTGGCGCCCTGTGCTGGGTGTATCTGCCCAGCGCCCGAAACGTTCTCCCCTGGATGGGCATGGAGAACCCCCGATCTGCGTCCCTAATAGAGGATAAAGCAGATGAGAATGGATGGAAGTTTTAGGTAACGGGTGGCACGGTGGCTTAGTACTTAGCATGTTCTCCTCTCAGCACTAGGGATTCCCGGTTCAAATCCCAATCTGGTTTCCCACGGATGTTCTCCCCGTGTCCACATGGGTTTCCTCCGGGTTCTCCGGTTTCCTCCCACAGTCCAAAAACATGGATCAAGTCAATTGAATTCCCCAAATTGCCCCATATAGAGTGTGTCTGTGTGAGTGAGTGTGTGTTCAGTGATACATTGGCGTCCTGTCCTGGGTGTATCTGCCCAGCGCCCGAAACGTTCTACCCTGGATGGGCATGGGGAACCCCACCGCGACCCTGATAAAGCGGAAGATAATGGATGGAAGTTTTAGGTAACGGGTGGCACAATGGCTTAGTACTTAGCATGTTCTCCTCTCAGCTCTAGGGATTCCAGGTTCGAATCCCAATCTGGGTGGAGTTTCCATGTTCTCCCTGTGTCCACATGGGTTTCCTCCGCATTCTCCGGTTTCCTCCCACAGTCCAAATACATGGATCAAGGTCAATGGAATCCTCCAAATTGCCCCATATAGCCCATACCCCACATACCCCCCCACCCCAACAGGTGTTTGTTAAAGAGATGCGTCTTTAGTAGTTTCTTCTGTCTGAACGGTCATCATTTCAGTCCCATCACTGAAACCTGGGACCACTGTAAACACGAAAGCATCTTTTTTAGAACGTGACGTTGTTCTCCAGCGTGAGAGGAGCCCACGCATTGCTAAAAATACCTCTGCTGAGGCGTGCCAAGCCTGTTGTGACACTTGCAGGGGAACAATTCCACAGTTTTTTAGAGAGCAGGCTGAAGTGCAGAACTCACGGCTCCATCATGCAGAGGGACACTGCGCTCATGCAGAGAACAGCATATAGAGAACGAGAACAGCAACGTGCCTGCTGTACGAGAAGCTGGTGGACATGAGACACTGCAAATGCATTTAGACAGGCACCTTAAAGACCCACAATGCACTGCTGTTGAAGTATAAGGAGATAAGTATGGTCCGGTGGAGAGGGTTCTTAAACAATTTTACACTTATTGAAGGGGGTAAGGTGGTCAGCATGTTCTCCTTTCAGCTCTAGGGATTCCCGGTTCGAATCCCAATCTGGGTGGAGTTTCCATGTTCTCCCCGTGTCCGTGTGGGTTTCCTCTGGGTTCTCAGGCTTCCTCCCACAGCCCAAAAAAAAAAACATGGATCAAGTCAATTGAGTTCTCCAAATTGCCCCATATAGAGTGTGTCTGTGTGAGTGAGTGTGTGCCCAGCGATAGATTGGTGTCCTGTCCTGGGTGTATCTGCCCAGCGCCCGAGACGTTCTCCCCTGGTTGGGCATGGGGAACCCCACCGCGACCCTAATAGACGATAATGTGGGAGATAACGAATGGATGGAAGTTTTAGGTAACGGGTGGCTTGGTAATTAGCATGTTCTCCTCTCAGCTCTAGGAATTCCCGGTTCGAATCCCCATCTGGGTGGAGTTTCCCACGGATGTTCTCCCCGTGTGCACATGGGTTTCTTCCGGGTTCTCCGGTTTCCTCCCACAGTCCAAAAACATGGATCAAGTCAATTGAATTCTTCAAATTGCCCCATACAGAGTGTGTCTGTGTGAGTGAGTGTGTGCCCAGTGATAGATTGGTGTCCTGTCCTGGGTCTATCTGCCCAGCGCCTGAAACGTTCTCCCCTGGATGGGCATGGGGAACCCCCACCCCGCCCGCGACCCTAATAGAGGATAAAGTGGAAGATAATGGATGGATGGATATATACACTATATATAAAAAGTATTATACAATAGATATAAATTTAGAATCATTCATTCATTATCTCCCGCTTTATCCTCTATTAGGGTCGCGGTGGGGTTCCCCATGCCCATCCAGGGGAGAACATCTCATAGGCGCTGGGCAGATTTAGAATTCATTCATTCATTATCTCCCGCTTTATCCTCTATTAGGGTCGCGGTGGGGTTCCCCATGCCCATCCAGGGGAGAACATCTCAGGCGCTGGGCAGATAAACCCAGGACAGGCCAATCCATCGCTGGGCACACACTCACTCACACAGACACACTCTATATGGGGCAATTTTGAGAATTCAATTGACTTGATCAATGTTTTTGGACTGTGGGGGGAAACCGGAGAACCCGGAGGAAACCCACGCAGACACGGGGAGAACATGGAAACTCCACCCAGATGGGGATTCGAACCGGGAATCCCTAGCGCTGAGAGGCAAACGTGCAAACCACTAAACCACCGTGCCGCCAGATATAAATTTAGAATATAAAATATAAATATAGCAGCATATAAATGTATATAAACGGTACATGTGAGATGAGAGGAGTTTATTTTGGTGGGGTGATGATAACATGTGTGAATGTCTGCTATAAAGCTGTTCCTCAGTCTGTTTGTTCTACAATTAATGCACTTCTATGCTACTTCAGTAACGAGTACAGAGTTAACAATCCTCCAATGCAATAATGATATATTAAGACAGTTCTAAAGCTCATAGAACCTGACGTTCTGGCATTCTGATCAGGTAATGATATTTTTTAATGACGGCTCTGATCGCAATATTAAAGCTGCATGGAAATAAAGCCGTTGCCGTGACGGCGACAACGCGGAGCACTGAGGGTTCTGTTTGAAGTGAGCTAGCACTCCAAACCATTTGTCACAAATTGAAGTGTTTAATTGCTGCGGGTGAAAGCGCTCCCCTGGTTCTAAAGGCTTACAGACTGACGGATGATTGGAACTGGATTACAGTAATAAATAACTTCATCAGTGATTTTCTAATTCCTCTGAGTGAGTGCCGTGTGGATGTTACGGGCTGCTGATGAGTCTCTGCTTATTATTATCATTATTATTATTATTATTATTATTATAATACTGTGGCACAACATGTTCTCCTCTCAGCGCTAGGGATTCCCGGTTCGAATCTCTATCTGGGTGGAGTTTCCATGTTCTCCCCGTGTCCGCGTGGGTTTCCTCTGGGTTCTCTGGTTTCCTCCCACAGTCCAAAAACATGCATCAAGGTCAATTGAACTCTCCAAATTGCCCCATGTAGAGTATGTTTGTGTGTGTGTGTGTGTGTCCAGTGCTGGGTGTATCTGGCCAGCGCCTTAAACGTTCTCCCCTGGATGGGCATGTGGAACCCCCCTGTAACCCTAGTAGAGGATAAAGCGGAAGATAATGGATGGATGGATGGATGGATGGATAGTTTCTGAACGGGGGAGGCACGGCGGCTTGGTGGTTAGCATGTTCGCTTCTGAGCACTGGGGTTCCCGGTTCGAATCCCAATCTGGGTGGAGTTTCCATGTTCTCCCCGTGTCTGCGTGTGTTTCCTCCGGGTTCTCCGGTTTCCTCCCACAGTCCAAAAACATGGATCAAGTCAAGTGAATTCTCCAAATTGCCCCATATAGAGTGTGTCTGTGTGAGTGAGTGTGTGTTCAGTGATAGATTGGTGTCCTGTCCTGGGTGTATCTGCCCAGAGCCCGAAACTTTCTCCCCTGGATGGGCATGGGGAACCCCACCACGACCCTAATAGAGGATAAAGCAGAAGATGATGGATGGATGGATTTAGCGTGATATAACTTAGTACGGTCTTTAAAGTAAACAGTGATTGCTGAGTAACAGGATAACGATTTCCTTAATCAATATTTTAAAAAATGCCATCTAGTGGCCAAATCACAGACCACAGAACATATTGTATGATTTAATATAATGTATTGTATATCACACATGGATACGAATGTGAGGGTGTGTTATTGTCAATGATGTCACTTCTGGACAAACTGCTCAGCCAATCTGATTTAAGGACCGGAACTAACTTATATAATCCCAAAGATATATATCCATTATGCCCAGCGATGGATTGGCGCCCTGTCCTGGGTGTATCTGCCCAGCGCCCGAAACGTTCTCCCCTGGATGGGCATGGGGAACCCCCCCACGACCCTAATATAGGATAAAGCGGGAGATAATGAATGAATGAATATATCCATTATCTTCCTATTTATCTTCGACTAGGGTCGCGGTGGGGGGGGGGGATGTGGTTCCCCATGCCCAACCAGGGGAGAACGTATTGGGCGCTGGGCAGATACACCCAGGACAGGGCGCCAATCTATCACTGGTCACACACTCACTCACACAGACACACTCTATATGGGGCAATTTGATGAACACCCACATGGACACGGGGAGAACATGGAAACTCCACCAGATGGATTCGAACCTGGGTCCTAGTGCTGAGAGGAGAACATGCTAATGGGGATATATATATATATATATGATATATATATATAATATAATATATATATATATATATATACTATATATATATATATATATATATTCATTCATTATTATCTCTATTAGGGTCGCGGGGGGGGGGTTCCCCATGCCCATCCAGGGGAGAACGTCTCGGGCGCTGGGCAGATAGACCCTGGACAGGACGCCAATCCATCACTGGACACACACTCACTCACACACACACTCTATATGGGGCAATTTGGGGAACTCAATTGACTTTATCCATGTTTTTGGACTGTGGGAGGAAACCGGAGAACCCGGAGGAAACCCACGCGGACACAGGGAGAACATGGAAACTCCACCCAGATGGGGATTTGAACCGGGAATCCCAAGAGCTGAGAGAAGAACATGCTAACCACTAAGCCACCACATAGAACTATTATTCCACAATTTAAAGACATTGCTGACGCTTCAAAAATGATTTTGGAATCAGAACATACGCACGCCTTCCTCTCCATCACGCAACACAACAAACGTTCTCTTGATTCGGCCGCATGTCCGTGCGAAGTGTCTAAACATATTAGGTGACGTAAAGCGGCGGAACTGAAGCTCACAAGCAGAATTCCGTTCATAATTTATATCTCCGGTCTGTCGGAGGCGCTGCAGCGGCTTCACAGAGGAGCTTTGAGATGTAATTGAAACGAAGGTGCAGTTTTGCTGATGTCGGTTCGGATGTGCGGGGCACTGGGGGGAGAGGACTATGAATAGGTACATTTTCTACATGGCTGGGCAGATGCCTGCTGCGTGGGAAATCGCTGCCTCATTCACTCGCTCACTGCTCACTGTGCGCTATACTGCACTGCTCTCCACACGCACCACAACCCCCGGGGTATATGGGTTAAACAGAGGATGGTGCTTAAGGAACCAGCCTGGCAGCCTGAAGGTCCCCGGGTCCAATCCCGGTCCCACCAAACACTGGCTGAAGTACCCTTAGGCAAGGCACCTAAACTCTAATTGCCCCATGGGTGAAGGATACAGGGGTGCCCACCACCTCCGGGCATATGTGTTTACTTGACTCAGTGTGTGTGTGTGTGAGGACACACTTCTCTGTGTGAACGCATTACACGTTAAATAGATCATGGGGGAGGGGGTTCCCCATGTCCATCCAGGGGAGAACGTTTCGGTCGCTGGGCAGAGAGACCCTGGACAGGACGCCAATCTATCTCTGGACACACACTCACTCACACAGACACACTCTATATGGAGCAATTTGGAGAACTCACTTGACCTTGAGCCATGTTTTTGGACTGTGGGAGGAAACCGGAGAACCCGGAGGAAACAAACGTGGACACGGGGAGAACATGGAAACTCCACCCAGATTGGGATTCGAACCTGGAATCCCCAGCGCTGAGAGGAGAACATGCTAACCACTAAACTACCGTGCCGCCCCAATTGTAATATCAATCCATCCATTATCTTCAGCTTTATCCTCTATTAGGGTTGTGGGTGGGGGGGGGGTTCCCCATGCCCATCCAGGGGAGAACGTTTCGGGCGCTGGGCAGATACACCCAGGACAGGACGCCAATCTATCACTGGACACACACTCACTCACACAGACACACTCTATATGGGGCAATTTGGAGAACTCAATTGACCTTGATCCATGTTTTTGGACTGTGGGAGGAAACCGGAGAACCCAGAGGAAACCCACACTGACACGGGGAGAACATGGAAACTCCACCCAGATTGGGATTCGAACCAGGAATCCCTAGCGCTGAGAGGAGAACATGCTAATCACTATATTTACTTTACTTTAATTAATGAGATTAAAATCCAAGCTCTTAGTTTTTGTGTGCTTGATTCTCACAGAGAACACATCCTATAGGAACGCAAGAGCAGAAACCAGGTTTTTGGACTGTGGGAGGAAACCGGAGAACCCGGAGAAAACCCACACGGACACGGGGAGAACATGGAAACTCCACCCAGATTGGGATTCGAACCGGGAATCCCTAGTGCTGAGAGGAGAACATGCTAACCAATATATCGTTCCTTTCATTGTTCTAAATTGCCCCGTATAGTGTGTGTGGGGTAGAGTGATTGAGTGCCCACTGATGGAGAGAACATGGGAGAACGTTTGGGGTGCTGGGCAGATACACCCAGGACAGGACGCCAATCTATCACTGGACACACACTCACTCACACAAACAGACTCTATATGGGGCAATTTGGAGAACTCTACTTCACCAATCAATCAATGATTTTGGACTATGGGAGTAACCCAGAAATCCCAAGCAGACGCAAGGAGAACATGGAGACCCCACCCAGATTGGGATTCGAACCCGGATCCCCAACATGATGACGACTAAGACGCCCCGCCCCGCCCCGGCAGAAAATCTGACAGAAAAATAATTCCATCTCAAGTGGTGGCATGGTGGTTTAGCATGTTCTCCTGTCAGTGCTAGGGATCCCCGGTTCGAATCCCAATCTGGGAGGAGTTTCCATGTTCTCCCCGTGTCCACATGGGATTCCTCCGGGTTCTCCGGTTTCCTCCCACAGTCCAAAAACATGGCTCAAGGTCAATTGAATTCTCCAAATTGCCCCATATAGAGTGTGTCTGTGTGAGTGAGTGTGTGTCCAGTGATAGATTGGCGTCCTGTCCTGGGTGTGTCCTGTCCCAGCGCCCGAGACGTTCTCCCCTGGATGGGAATGGAGAACCCCACCCCACCCCCCCCACAACCCTAGTAGAGGATAAAGAGGTGGATAATGGATGGATGGGAATATATCATTCATTCATTATCTCCTGCTTTATCCTCTATTCGGGTCGCGGTGGGGTTCCCCATGCCCATCCAGGGGAGAACGTCTCGGGCGCTGGGCAGATAGAGCCAGGACAGGGCGCCAATCCATCGCTGGGCACACACTTACACACTCAAACACACTATATATGGGGCAATTTAGAGAATTCAATTAACTTGATCCATGTTTTTGGACTGTGGGAGGAAACCGGAGAACCCGGAGGAAACCCACGCAGACACGGGAAGAACATGGAAACTCCACCCAGGTGGGGATTCGAACTGGGAATCCCTAGTGCTGAGAGGAGAACGTGCTAACCACTAAACCACCGTGCCACCTGGATGGGAATATAATTCCGGATAAAATGTGTTTTTGAAGGCTCGCACACGGAGCTGAATAGTTTTCACGCCTGATTAAAGGCAAAGTGCAGGGGTCCCGTGAAGCGCGTCTCAGACACAGACATCAGAGACGGAACGTTGGAAGGTTCTGTGTGTCTTCTTCTCCTTTGCGAGGGAATAATGTTGCTCTGTGGTTGTAGCTAAACACTTGTCGTGACTGACGGCGGCGTGCGCGCAGCACCATCAGGACCGGCAGGCTGAGCCGGTGGACATCGTCTCCACCGCTTTCACAGCCAATAAGACTGCGGCCATGAATATTAAGAAGCAGAGATGTTCCACGCATTCCAAACAGACTGAAGACACGGCGGTTCCCCATCATCACTGCAGGGAACACGCTGGCTGACGGTGACGGAGAACTTCGCTTAAATACTTATTATTAAATAATGTCCTGGTGTTGGTTTAGTGATTAGCATGTTCTCCTCTCAGCGCTAGGGATTACAGGTTCGAATCCCAATCTGGTGGAGTTTCCATGTTCTCCGTGTCCGCGTGGGTTTCCTCCGGGTTCTCCGGTTTCCTCCCACAGTCCAAAAACATGGATCAAGGTCAATTGAATTCTCCAAATTGCCCCATATAGAGTGTGTCTGTGTGAGTGAGTGTGTGTCCAGCGATGGATTGGCGTCCTGTCCTGGGTGTATCTGCCCAGCGCCCGAGACGTTCTCCCCTGGATGGGCATGGAGAACCGCCCCCCACCGCGACCCTAATGGAGGATAAAGCATAAAATAATGAACGGATAATTGACGGTGGTTTAGTGGTTGGCATGTTCTCCTCTCAGCGCTAGGGATTCCCGGTTCGAATCCCAACCTGGGTGGAGTTTACATGTTCTCCCCGTGTCCATGTGGGTTTCCTCCGGGTTCTCCGACCCCACCCCCCCACACACACACTCAGGACAGGGCTGCCAATCTATCAGTGTGCACTCATTCACCCACACACACACACACACACACTATATGGGGCAATTTAGAAAAATCAAAAGAACGACATAGTGGTTGGCATGTTCTCCTCTCAGCGCTAGGGATTCCCGGTTCGAATCCCAATCTGGGTGGAGTTTCCATGTTCTCCCCGTGTCCGCGTGGGTTTCCTCCGGGTTCACCGGTTTCCTCCCACAGTCCAAAAACATGGATCAAGGTCAGTTGAGTTCTCCTAATTGCCCCATATAGAGTGTGTCTGTGTGAGTGAGTGTGTGCCCAGTGATGGATTGGCGCCCTGTCCTGGGTGTATCTGCCCAGCGCCCAGAACGTTCTCCCCTGGATGGGCATGAGGAACCCCCCCGCGACCCTAGTAGAGGATAAAGCAGAAGATAATGAATGGATAATTGATGGTAGCTAAGTGTTTAACATGTTCTCCTCTCAGCTCTAGGGATTCCAGGTTCAAATCCCCATCTGGGTGGAGTTTCCATGTTCTCCATGTCCGCGTGGGTTTCCTTCGGGTTCTCCCCCTCACACACACACTCAGGACAGGGCTGCCAATCCATCAGTGTGCACTCACACACACACACTATATGGGGCAATTTAGAAAAATCAAAAGAACGACATAGTGGTTGGCATGTTCTTCTCTCAGCACTAGGGATTCTCGGTTCGAATCCCAATCTGGGTGGAGTTTCCATGTTCTCCGTGTCCGCGTGGGTTTCCTCCGGGTTCTCCGGTTTCCTCCCACAGTCCAAAAACATGGATCAAGGTCAATTGAATTCTCCAAATTGCCCCATATAAAGTGTGTGTGTGAGTGAGTGTGTGTCCAATGATAGATTGGCGTCCTGTCCTGGGTGTATCTGCCCAGCGCTCAAAACGTTCTCCCCTGGATGGGCATGGGGAACCCCCCCCACCCCAACCGCGACCCTAATAGAGGATAAAGCTGAAGATAATGGATGGATGGTTTGCATTCTGGTGCATTCAGGTTGGAATCCCAATCCAATTGTTTCCATGTTCTCCCCGTGTCCGCATGGGGTTTTCCAGTTTGGATCAAGGTCAAATGAATTCTCCAAATTGCCCCATATAGAGTGTGTGTGTCTCCACCTCTCTGGTGTGAGTGGAACAGAAGGAAACAGGATGCTGGTGGCGTTCAGAGTGACGGCATGTGTCGAATTGCATTAGGGAGGCTGTTTTCATGTGATGTGCACTGACCAGGGTTTTCTATTGGCTGATGGGTGTAAACGAGAGAGGACTGCCGGGGTGTCAGCATGGGCCGCCGTCCAATGGGGGAGGATTTCCGGAATCCTTCAGGAGAAGTTCCACCTGGACTGTGGTGAAACCGAGCCAGGATCTAAGTTTGGTCCGGCTAAATTTAGATGAGGTTTGCAGATCTCAGCAGATGTCCAGCAATATGGCCACCTGAGGTCCCCCAGGAACCGGCCAATGAGACGGGGGGGGGGGGGGGTCACAGTTTCGGTATTATAGGTTTGTAACGTTTTAAAAGATGTCTGAACATAACATCACTCAGTTACCCTTTTAGTTATGTCTGCTAAATGAGAACTCCAGTTGTGGGGGAAGGGGACACCAAGGACAGGGCGCCAATCTATCACTGGACACACAATCGCACACACACGCACACACTATATGGGGCAATTTGGAGAATGAGGGCGGCACGGTGGTTTAGTGGTTAGCATGTTCACCTCTCAGCGCTAGGGATTCCCGGTGTGAATCCCAATCTGGTGGAGTTTCCATGTTATCCCCGTGTCCACGTGGGTTTCCTCCAGGTTCTCTGGTTTCCTCCCACAGTTCAAAAACATGGATCATGGTCAAGTGAGTTCTCCAAATTGCCCCATATAGAGTGTGTCTGTGTGAGTGAGTGTGTGTCCAGTGATAGATTGGCGTACTGTCCTGGGTGTATCTGCCCAGCGCCCGAAACGTTCTCCCCTGGATGGACATGAGGACCCCACCCCCCCCCCCCCCCCCCCCCCCCCCCCCCCTCCCCCCCCCCCCCCCCCCCCCCCCCCCCCCCCCCCCCCCCCCTGCGACTCTAGTAGAGGATAAAGTGGAAGATAATGGATGGATGGATGTTTTGTTAAAAGGGTGGCATGGTGGTTTAGTGATTAGCATGTTCTCCTCTCAGTGCTAGGGATTCCCGGTTCGAATCCCAATCTGGTGGAGTTTCCATGTTCTCCCCGTGTCCGCGTAGGTTTCCTACGTGTTCTCCGGTTTCCTCCCACAGTCCAAAAACATGGATCAAGGTCAATTGAGTTCTCCAAATTGCCCCATATAGAGTATGTGTGTGAGTGAGTGTGTGTCCAGTGATAGATTGGTGTCCTGTCCTGGGTGTATCTGCCCAGCGCCCGAGACGTTCTCCCCTGGATGGACATGAGGAACCCCTTCCGCGACTCTAGTAGAGGATAAAGTGGAAGATAATGGATGGATGGATGTTTTGTTAGAAGGGTGGCATGGTGGCTTAGTGATTAGCATGTTCTCCTCTCAGCGCTAGGGATTCCCGGTTCGAATCCCAATCTGGGTGGAGTTTCCATGTTCTCCCCGTGTCCGCGTAGGTTTCCTACGTGTTCTCCGGTTTCCTCCCACAGTCCAAAAACATGGATCAAGGTCAATTGAGTTCTCCAAATTGCCCCATATAGAGTGTGTCTGTGTGAGTGAGTGTGTGTCCAGTGATAGATTGGCGCCCTGTCCCGGGTGTATCTGCCCAGCGTCTGAACCGTTCTCCCCTGGATGGGCATGGGGAACCCCCCCACGACCCTTACAAATGAGAGAACACCTCACTGTAGTAAAATTAAACTGTTCATTGCCCAATCTGGCTTTTCCTTTCAAGGGAAAGAGGTCCAGCCTAACAAAACCTCGTTCTCATGCTTTATTCACAATAACGCACAACCTCGTATTGCTTTTATTCTTTCATATCACGATCCTGTTGTCTCAACATCAAAACCAAATCACCGTTTGGGCTTTTAAGTGGTGCATCAGTCACTAGAACCCCACCGCAGGAGACGGGTAATTGAATTTCAGGTGGTGCATCTGGTCTGCCCCGACCAGAGACGCTTCCCAGGTCCAAATGAAATGGATCCCTCACATCTCCTGCCCCTTCATAGCTGCAGCATCACAGCTCATGGAGATGTGGGGTTGCGAAAGTAAACGCTAATCAATGCAGAACCCTCAGTTTCCTGGATCACACTCAACGAAGATGATGGCAACGAAGCGGCCAATGAGGTTTCCTCTTTTCGTACTTTAATTTTCGTACTTTGAAATTTCACAGCACGGGTATTATTTGGGTGGTGGATGATTCCCAACACTGCAATGACATGAGGTGGTGGTGTGTTTGTGCTTTGTGTGTGTTGAAGATCCATTCATTCATTCATTATCTCCCGCTTTATCCTCTATTAGGGTCGCGGTGGGGTTCTCCATGCCCATCCGGGGAGAACGTTCAGACGCTGGGCAGATACACCCAGGACAGGGCGCCAATCCATCGCTGGGTACACACTCACACACTCAAACACACTCTATATGGGGCAATTTTGAGAACTAAAATAATTTGATCCATGTTTTTGGACTGTGGGAGGAAACTGGAGAACCCGGAGGAAACCCACGCGGACACGGGGAGAACATGGAAACTCCACCCAGATGGGGATTCAAACCGGGAACCCCTAGTGCTGGGAGGAGAACATGCCAACCACTAAACCACCGTGCCGCCCTGTTGAAGATCCAATCAAACAAAAAATGTCCGAACCAAATAAAAACAAATACAAACAGTAAAGCTTCACACACACACTATATAGAGGCAATTTCAATAGGGTCAATTTTGAGCAGCCAATTCACCTTGAATCCAGGTTTTTGGACTGTGGGAGGAAACCGGAGAACCCGGAGACAACCACGCAAACACAGGGAGAACATGGAAACCCCACCCAGATTGGGATTCGACCCCGAGCCCCTATAGAGCTCGGAGGCGGACGTGCTAACCACCCAGGACAGGACGCCAATCTATCACTGCACACACACTCACTCACACACACACTCTATATGGGGCAATTTGGAGAATTCAACTGACCTTGATCCATGTTTTTGGACTGTGGGAGGAAATCAGAGAACCCGGAGGAATCCCACGTGGACACGGGGAGAACATGGAAACTCCACCCAGATTGGGATTGGAACCGGGAATCCCTAGAGCTGAGAGGAGAACATGCCAACCACCAGGCCACCGTGCCGCCGTAATTTATAATATATAATCCTCTACTAGGGTCGCGGGGGGGGAGGGTTCCTCATGCCCATCCAGAGTAGAACGTTTCGGGCGGTGGGCAGATACACCCAGGACAGGACGCCAATCTATCACTGGACACACACTCACTCACTCACACACACTCTATATGGGGCAATTTGGAGAATTCAACTGACCTTGATCCATGTTTTTGGACTGTGGGAGGAAACCGGAGAACCCGGAGGAAACCCACGTGGACACGGGCAGAACATGGAAACTCCACCCAGATTGGGATTGGAACCGGGAATCCCTAGAGCTTAGAGGAGAACATGCAAATCTGCCATGCCAACACACATGATATGTGTTGTATTTTTAAAATGTTAAAATGGTAGCTACAAGTAAAGACTATAAATACTACTGTTTCTTTTGTTTGTTCTCCTCGCCAAAATAATCAGCACGACTTTTGGCAGTTGGACTGCGCCAAGCCTCGTTCCCTTTATTCTGTACACTCATCTCAACTGAGCCAAAGAGAACCGGGTTCTCCGAATTATTTCTCTTTTCCTGATTTACTATGTAACAGAGTTACTTTGCAGTTCTTGTTCTGTGAGAATATATAAATATATATCTATTATCTTCCACTTTATCCTCTATCAGGGTCGTGGGGGGGTTCCCCATGCCCATCCAGGAGAGAACGTTTCGGGCGCTGGGCAGATACACCCAGGACAGGACACCAATCTATCACTGGACACACACTCACTCACACACACACACTCTATATGGGGCAATTTGGAGAATTCAATTTACCTTGATCCATGTTTTTGGACTATGAGAGGAAACCGGAGAACCCGGAGGAAACCCACGCGGACACGGGGAGAACATGGAAACTCCACCCAGATTGGGATTCGAACCCGAGCCCCTATAGAGCTCGGAGGCGGACGTGCTAACCACCCAGGACAGGACACCAATCTATCACTGGACACACACTCACTCACACACACACTCTATATGGGGCAATTTGGAGTATTCAAATGACCTTGATCCACGTTTTTGGACTGTGGGAGGAAACCGGAGAACCCGGAGGAAACCCAAGTTGACACAAGGAGAACATGGAACCTCCACCAGATTGGGATTCGATCCGGGAATCCCTAGTGCTGAGAGGAGAACATGCCAACCACTAAACCACCGTGCTGCCCTTCAAACAATACATCCATCCATTATCTTCCGCTTTATCCTCTATCAGGGTCGGGGGGGTTCCCTATACCCATCCAGGGGAGAACGTGTCGGGAGAACACTGGGCAGATACACCCAGGACAGGACCCACACTCACACACTCACTCACACACACACACACACTCTATATGGGGCAATTTGGAGAACTCAATTGACTTGATCCATGTTTTTGGACTGTGGGAGGAAACCGGAGAACCCGGAGGAAACCTACGCAGACACGGGGAGAACATGGAGACTCCACCCAGATGGGGATTCGACCCGGGAATCCCTAGTGCTGAGAGGAGAACATGCTAAACACTAAGGATACATATACTATATGTATTATATTATGTATAAAACCGATTCGACGAGTGCTGCAAACAGAACTGTGAGCAGGCGAAGAGAGAAACAGGACGGTCAGCAGCGGGCAGAGCGAGTACGCTGACCTCAAAGAATCTGCTGCAACTTCCTCACTGCAGCAGAGAGAACCCTGCAGCTTTCTGCAGCAAACTGCAGTCCATCAGGAATATCCCCTCCATCTGTACGCTCTGCTGCAGGACCGGGGGCTGGAGTTCCACCACACAGGTGCTACAGAACCGCACAGAGTAATGCCGTACAGCTAACACATACACTCTTCAGTACATTGTTAGGAACACCATCATGGTTGTGTACCGATACAGCTCCACTCATCACATAGAGGGACGTAGTTCTACAGTTACAGCTGTTTCTCCACACACTCCGTCAGTCCCCTGAGCCGGACCCCCGGGGAGGTGGTGGTGTTAGGGGTTGTTAGGTGGTGTTGTTAATTTGCTAATACATATCTCCTCACGGTGGCACGGTGGCTTAGTGGTTGGCATGTTCTCCTCTCAGCACTAGGGATTCCCGGTTCGAATCCCCATCTGGGTGGAGTTTCCATGTTCTCCCCGTGTCTGCGTGGGTTTCCTCCGGGTTCTCCGGTTTCCTCCCACAGTCCAAAAAACATGGATCAAGTCAATTGAGTTCTCCAAATTGCCCCATATAGAGTGTGTCTGTGTGTGTGAGTGCGTGTGTCCAGTGATAGATTGGTGCCCTGTCCTGGGTGTATCTGCCCCCCCCCCCAACCCTAATATAGGATAAAGCGGAAGATAATGGATGAATGAATGAATGAATGAATGAATGAATTGCGATCCTGTTGTCTCAACATCAAAACCAAATTCCCGTTTCGGTGTTTTGGGCTGGAGTTCCACCACACAGGCGCTACAGAACCGCACAGAGTAATGCCGTACAGCTAACACATACACTCTTCAGTACATTGTTAGGAACACCATCATGGTTGTGTACCGATACAGCTCCACTCATCACATAGAGGGACGTAGTTCTACAGTTACAGCTGTTTCTCCACACACTCCGTCAGTCCCCTGAGCCGGACCCCCGGAGAGGTGGTGGTGTTAGGGTGGTGGATGATTCTCAGTCCTGCAGTGAGATTATCAGGGTCTGTGTCGGTGTTTGATTCATGTCTCAGTGTTTAATTCGGTAATACATATCTCCTCATCATAATGTCTAAACCATAATCGGTTTCCTTCTCGGCTCTCGGCTCGGCCTCGTCCATGCTCATCTCGCTGTTCCTCTCATTCTGTCCTGATGTTCAATCACTGCCTGTCTGCACATTTGCATATTAATCACAGAGCACAGGACAAGGCTATTTAACAGATAAGGTGTGTGTGTGTGTGTGTGTGTGAGTGTGCGTGTGTGCGTGTGTGTGTGTGAGAGAGTGTGCGTGTGTCTGTATGTATCTCTGCTGTATTTGCAATAAAGAAAACTGCAAATGTAGATAAATATAAACACAAATTAAACACGTGTGTGTGTGTGTGTGTGTGTGTGTGAGTGTGTGTGTGTGTCTATATGTATCTATCTATCTATCTCTATATGTATCAATATGTATTTGTAATAAAAAAGCAAATGTAGATAAATATAAACACAAACTTGTGTGTGTGTGTGTGTGTGTGTGTGTGTGTGTGTGTGAGAGAGTGTATATCTCTGTATTTGTAATAAAAAAGCAAATGTAGATAAATATAAACACAAACTTGTGTGTGTGTGTGAATGTGTGTGTGTGTGTGTGATTGTGTGTGTGTGTATATATATATCTCTGTATTTGTAACAAAAAAGCAAACGTAGATAAACGTAGATATAAACACAAACGTGTGTGTGTGTGTGTGTGTGTGTGTGTGTGTGTGGGTAAGTGTGTGTGAGTGATTGTGTGTGTGTGTCTCTCTCTCTCAATATGTGTGTGTGTCTCTATACGTATCTCTGTATTTGGAATTAAAAAAAAGCAAATGTGAATAAATATAAACACAATAATGTGTGCGCGTGTATTATGTGTGTGTGTTTGTGAGTGTGTGTGAGTGATTGTGTGCATGTGTGTGTGAGTGTGTGAGTGAGTGTGTCAGTTTGTGAGTGTGTGTTTGTGTGATTGTGTGTGTGTGTTTGTGAGTGTGTGTGAGTGATTGTGTGCATGTGTGTGTGAGTGTGTGAGTGTGTGCATGTGTGTTTGTGTGTGTGTGTGTTGTGTGAGTGTGTGTGAGTGATTGTGTGCATGTGTGTGTGAGTGTGTGAGTGTGTGTGTGAGTTGTGTGCAGTGTTTGTGTGTGTGTGAGTGATTGTGTGCATGTGTGTAAGTGTGAGTTAAGTGTGTTTGAGTGTGTAAGTGAGTGTGTGTATGTGTGTGTGTGTGTGAGTGATTGTGTGCATGTGTGTAAGTGTGAGTTAAGTGTGTATGTGTGTGTGTGTGAGCGTGAGTGTGTGTGAGTGATTGTGTGCATGTGTGTGTGAGTGTGTGAGTGAGTGTTTGTGTGTGTGTGAGTGATTGTGTGCATGTGTGTAAGTGTGAGTTAAGTGTGTTTGAGTGTGTAAGTGAGTGATTGTGTGCATGTGTGTGTGTGTGAGTGTGTCAGTGAGTGATTGTGTGCATGTGTGTAAGTGTGAGTTAAGTGTGTATGTGTGTGTGTGTGTGAGCGTGATTGTGTGTGAGTATGTGTGTGTGTCTCTATATGCATCTCTGTATTTGTAATAAAAAAGCAAATGTAGATAAATATAAACACGTGTGTGTGTGTGTGTGTGTGTGTGTGTGTGTGTGTGTGTGTGTGTGTGTGTGTGTGGGAGGCTGCGTGTCTGAAGTTTGTCCCTGTGTCAGGTTGACTCACTCTCAGCCTACAGGAATACACACTCCAAACTGATCTTCTTCTCGTCCTCTTGTGTTACTTTTCTCGCCTCGTCTTTAAACTTTATGATCCTAACAGTCCCATCAATCTGTGTGGGAAAGTTTCCATGCTAAACAGCTCAGTCCTCATACACACACACACACACACACACACACACACACACACACACACACACACACACACACTGTAATGACAGTCATCTTGTCCCCAAAACTTGTCACTTCCAAAACTGAGACAGAAAGATGATGCTGCTCATCCGTTTTCAAACAACAAACCAACCACATGACACTGGATTGATAACTCCGCCCTCTGTTTACATGAGCTCACATCTTTCTAGCCACACAACAACATGTTTAAGTATGAATCCAAAGTTTGGCCACGCCTCCTTTCTGCACCATGTTCTCAGGTCCACGTCCTGTAAAGCTGGACTTTGTAGTTCTCCAATTCCATTCTGTAGTCCATCTGTGTGTTTTACAGTACATACTGTGTACGTCCCCTTTACTCTGTTCTAATGCTCATAACCCCAATAGTAGCACCACAGAGCAGGGGGTATTTGGTTGGTGCATTAGTCCTATCCCAGCAGTGTCACTGAGGTGGAGAAATGAAACTACACTAACCCCCCCCACCACACTAACCCCCCCACCACATCAGTGTCACTGCAGAACCGACAATAAACAATCCACCACCCAAATGATACTTGTGTGTGTGTGTGTGTGTGTGTGTGTGTGTGTGTGTGTGTGTGTGTATACATATATATCCATCCTTTATCTTCTGCTTTATTCTCTACTAGGGTCGCGGAGGGGGGGGGGTTCCACGTGCCAATCCAGGGGAGAATGTTTCGGGCGTTGGGCAGATACACCCAGGACAGGACGCCAATCCATCGCTGGGCACACACTCACACACTCTATATGGGGCAATTTGGAGAATTTAATTGACTTTGACCCATGTTTTTGGACTGTGGGAGAAAACCGGAGAACCCGGAGGAACCCCACACGGACACGGGGAGAACATGGAAACTCTACCCAGATTGGGATTCGAACTGGGAATCCCTAGCGCTGAGAGGAGAACAAGCTAAACACTAAGCCACCGTGCCGTCCTTATATATATATATGTGTGTGTGTGTGTGCCACCCAAATGCTACCTGTTGATGCTCCTTACCTCAAGAACAGAGAACCAACATAACTAACATTAACAAAGAACACAGATGGACTACAGTCTGCAATTATAAAACTACAAACTCCATCTATATGATAAGTGGAGGACATAGATGATGATGCAAGAAAGGGGCGTGGCCAAACTCTGGTACTGTACTTTTATACTAACAGTCAGTGGTGCAGTTAGTATTCATGCAGGAGTGATGGGGGAGCATGGGACAGCCCTGTATACAGCACCCAGTGAGCAATTGGGGTTAGGGGCCTTGCTCAAGGGCACTTCGGGCATGGCACTTGGTGGGACCGGGTATCGCAAGGCTGTCTACTTAACCACAAGGTCCTTCTCACTGAGTTTCCATGTTCTCCCTGTGTCCGCGTGGGTTTCCTCCGGTTTCTCCGGTTTCCTCCCACAGTCCAAAAACATGGCTCAAGTCAATTGAATTGCCCCATATAGAGTGTGTCTGTGTGAGTGAGTGTGTGCCCAGTGATGGATTGGCGCCCTGTCCTGGGTGTATCTGCCCAGCGCCCGAGATGTTCTCCCCTGGATGGGCATGGGGAACCCCACCGCGACCCTAATAGAGGATAAAGCGGGAGATAATGAATGAATGAATGATAAATCGTTGATTTGTCACATGTCACTAACATTTAGCTTTTATAATTCATTCATTCATTATCTCCCGCTTTATCCTCTAGAAGGGTCGCGGTGGGGTTCCCCATGCCCATCCAGGGGAGAACGTCTCGGGCGCTGGGCAGACACACCCAGGACAGGGCGCCAATCCATCACAGGGCACACACTCACACACTCAAACACACTCTATATGGGGCATTTTAGAGAACTCAATTAACTTGATCCATGTTTTTGGACTGTGGGAGGAAACCGGAGAACCCGGAGGAAACCCACGCGGACACAGGGAGAACATGGAAACTCCACCCAGATGGGGATTCGAACCGGGAATCCCTAGTGCTGAGAGGCGAACGTGCTAACCACTAAGCCACCGTGCCGCCCGCTTTTATAATTAGTTGGTACAAATAAAGGTAATCTCGGGGTAAGATGCAATGGCCTGGAATAATCTACCTAAAATTAGCTGAGATCCTGTTTACAGCAATGTGACAAATCTGCCCCGGGTATGACCAGCACCCAACAGAACCGACCCGCTGCACGACTGACTCATAAAACTGAATACAATCTCTCTCTGCGCTATTATTGGTGACTTTTTCCCACAAAAGACATCTCTTGGCATTCACATGTCCTTCATTTCATATAAAACTGCACCTCACATGAACCCCCCCACCCCCCACCCCGTCCAACATCCCACAGTCTGCCACCACCCACAATCTGCTCCGTCCCTGCACTTTCCAAATGCCAGTTCTATCAACTGTTAATTTCCTAGAACCTTTTCTCATCTGGTGAACTCACGAAGACCTCCAGTGTTCTAACCAATCAGCTTATATATATATATAGACGGCACGGTGGCTTAGTGTTTAGCACGTTCTCCTCTCAGCACTAGGGATTCCAGGTTCGAATTCCAATCTGGGTGGAGTTTCCATGTTCTCCCCGTGTCCGCGTGGGTTTCCTCCAGGTTCTCTGGTTTCCTCCCACAGTCCAATAACATGGCTCAAGTCAATTGAATTCTCCAAATTGCCCCATATAGAGTGTGTCTGTGTGAGTGAGTGTGTCCAGTGATAGATTGGCGTCCTGTCCTGGGTGTATCTGCCCAACGGCCGAAACGTTCTCCCCTGGATGGGCATGGGGAACCCCCCCGCGATCCTAATAGAGGATAAAGCGGGAGATAATGGATGGATATATATATATACACACACACACAACAAACTTTCATGTTCCTTCCATTCATAGGGTCGCGGGGGGGGGTCCTCATGCCCATCCAGGGGAGAACGTTTCGGCCGTTGGGCAGATAGACCCAGGACAGGACACCAATCTATCACTGGGCACACTCAATTATACAGACACACACACACACACACGCACAAGTACTCTATATGGGGCAATTTGGAGAACTCAATTAACCTTGATCCATGTTTTTGGACTGTGGGAGGAAACCGGAGCACCTGAAGGAAACCCACACGGACACGGGGAGAACATGCAAACTCCACCCAGATTGGGATTCGAACCGGGAATCCCTAGTGCTGAGAGGAGAACATGCTAACCATTAAACAACTGTGCCACCAGGTTCTCGGATTTCCTCCCACAGTTCAAAAACATGCATCAAGGTCAATTAAATTCTCCAAATTGCCCCATATACTGTAGAGTGTGTGTGTGTGAGTGAGCATGTTCCCAGTGATAGATTGGCGTCCTGTCCTGGGTGTATCTGCCCAGCGCCCAAAACGTTCTCCCCTGGATGGGCATGGGGAACCCCACCACGACCTTGTAGGTGATAAAGCAAAAGATAATGGATGGATGGATGTATGCACACATACACAAAGTCCAAACACAAAAACACACACACACACACACACACACACACACACACACACACACACACAAAAATGATATGCACAGTCACAGGAGAACATGTCATGGCAAACATTTGCTCAGCACTCACTACAGAACACATGCAGGTGCACGGATACGCACGGTGGTTTTAACAGAGTGTGTGAGAACAGAAAGTGAAATGAGCTGAACTGAACTGAGGTTCTACGTGTGTGTGTGTGTGTGTGTGTGTGTGTGGTTCTATTAATTAACCTGAGACACACTGACTGTCATGATTAATACACACAGACTGAAAGTGCACTGTGAAGTCGGTTGTGTGTGTGTGTGTGTGTCTGGGAAGATCAATCCAACACTCTTAATTTTTTTCATACACATACACACACACACACACACACACACACACACACACACAACAGATTGACTCAACACGACAGCCAAAAGACAAGATGCTATTTCCATCACTATAGCTAAAGCCATCCTACAAGCTTACACACACACACACACACACACACACACACACACACACACACACACACACACACACACACACACACACACACACACACACACACACACACACACACACACCTCGGCTATTTCTGCCACCTGTTTCTCCATGTACCAGCACAGGAGGAGCAGGTTAACATTCACATAGTACATACAACTCAGGAGTGTTTCGAGTCCCATTAAAGCAATAAGATATGAGAGGTGGGCGGTGGCTTAGTGTTTGGCATGTTCTCCTCTCAGCACTTGGGATTCCCGGTTCGAATCCCCATCTCTAAACATGATTCAAATGAACAAAACCAGTTCAATGAATCATTCGGTTTCCTTTTTTCAGAGAGCTCATCTCATTATCCACTTCATCCCCTTCAAGGGTTGCAAAGTGGGGCGGTCCCATGTCTAATCCCATGTTCTCCCCGTGTCCGGGTGGGCTTCCTCCGGGTTCTCCAGTTTCCTCCTACAGTCCAAAAACGTGGATTCAAGGTGAATTGAAATCTCCAAATTGTCCCATATACAGTAGAGTGTGTCTGTGTGAGTGAGTGTGTGTACAGTGATAGATTGGCGTCCTGTCCTGAGTGTATCTGGCCAGCGCCCGAAACGTTCTCCCCTGGATGGGCATGGGGAACCCCCCCAGGACCCTAATAGAGGATAAAGCGGAAGATAATGGATGAATGGATGATTAGTGGGGTGGTATGGTGGCTTAGTGGTTGGCATGTTCTCCTCTCAGCACTAGCAATCTGGGTGGAGTTTCCATGTTCTCCCCGTGTCCACGTGGGCTTCCTCCGGGTTCTCCGGTTTCCTCCCACAGTCCAAAAACATGGATTCAAGGTGAATTGAAATCCCCAAATTGCCCCATATACAGTAGAGTGTGTGTGTGTGTGTGAGTGAGTGTGTGTCCAGTGATAGATTGGCGTCCTGTCCTGGGTGTATCTGCCCAGCGCCCGAAACGTTCTCCCCTGGATGGGCATGGGGAACCCCCCCATGACCCTAATAGAGGATGAAGCAGAAGATGATGGATGGATGGTTGTATTGTTAGAAGGGCGGCAAGGTAACTTAGTGGTTGGCATGTTCTCCTCTCAGGTTCGAATCCCAATCTGGGTGGAGTTTCCATGTCCCCCCCCATGACCCTAGTAGAGGATAAAGCGGAAGATAATGGATGGATGGAATATAATATGTTTGCACGGCTTTATACTCGAATCAAAGACACAATGCCGAAGGAATCACGACTCTCCTGAGTGGGTGATGAAGTGATTCGGGGTGATCCGGGGTAACTCGTAATGCACAATGTCGTTCCACTTCAATAGAACCGAGCATTTCACATTTAAAAATGCAATCAAAAGAGCTATTTCATCTGGACCTCCGCTGACCTTCAGAACCACAGTGTTCCGTCGTGGCAGGGATTCCACAGAGTGTTGAAATCTTCCTGCAGGTATTCTGACCCATGTGATCAGAACACTTAAGAAGCCCGTCCCACCTCCATCCCAGCGGTTCCGCAGCTCAGCCATTACTGTGGGGCGCGTGATGGTGCTCATTTAGTTCTTCATCAGTCCCCATAAGGGAAGGCAGGGTGGCTTAGAGGTTGGCATGTCCGTCTCTCAGTGCTGGGGAATTAGGTTCGAATCCCAATCTGGGTGGAGTTTCCATGTCCTCGACGTGTCCGCGTGGGTTTCCTCCGGGTTCTCCAGTTTCCTCCCACAGTCCAAAAATATGGATCAAGGTCAATGGAATTCTCCAAATTGCCCCATATAGAGTGTGTGTGTCAGTGTTCAGTGACAGACTGGCATCCTGTCCTGGGTGTATCTGCCCAGTGCCTGAAACGTTCTCCCCTGAAAGGGCATGGAGACCCCCCCCCCCGCAACCCTAGTAGAGGATAAAGCGTAAGATAATGGATGGATGGATAATAAAATGGACAAAAAGTTTGAATGCTGTGGCTATTAGTGAATAGTAACACACACACTATCCATCCATTATCTTCTTCTTTATCCTGTACTAGGGTCGCGTTGGGGGGGGGGGTGGGTTCCCCATGCCCATCCAGGGGAGAACGTTTCGGGCGCTGGGCAGATACACCCAGGACAGGACGCCAATCTATCACTGGACACACACTCACTCACACACACACACACTCTATATGGGGCAATTTGGAGAATTCACTTGACCTTGATCCATGTTTTTGGACTGTGGGAGGAAACCAGAGAACCCGGAGGAAACCCACGCGGTCGTCGTGGAGAACATGGAACCTCCACCCAGATTGGAGCTGGGAGGAGAACATGCTAACCACTAAGCCACCGTGCCACCCCCCCCCACACACACACTACTGTATATGTATGCAAATGAAAAGATTTTTAACAGCCAATAGAAACACTTCTATTAATATTTGCAGTACGACTGTAGACATCAACCTCTGCAGCGCAGACCCAACACCAAAACTATAGACATCAACCTCTGCAGCGCAGACCCAACACCAAAACTATAGACATCAACCTCTGCAGCGCAGACCCAACACCAAAACTATAGACATCAACCTCTGCAGCGCAGACCCAACACCAAAACTATAGACATCAACCTCTGCAGCGCAGACCCAACACCAAAACCATAGACATCAACCTCTGCAGCAGACCCAACACCAAAACCATAGACATCAACCTCTGCAGCATAGACCCAACACCAAAACCATAGACATCAACCTCTGCAGCACAGACCCAACACCAAAACTATAGACATCAACCTCTGCAGCACAGACCCAACACCAAAACTATAGACATCAACCTCTGCAGTGCAGACCCAACACCAAAACTATAGACATCAACCTCTGCAGCACAGACCCAACACCAAAACCATAGACATCAACCTCTGCAGCGCAGACCCAACACCAAAACTATAGACATCAACCTCTGCAGCGCAGACCCAACACCAAAACTATAGACATCAACCTCTGCAGCGCAGACCCAACACCAAAACTATAGACATCAACCTCTGCAGCACAGACCCAACACCAAAACTATAGACATCAACCTCTGCAGCGCAGACCCAACACCAAAACTATAGACATCAACCTCTGCAGCGCAGACCCAACACCAAAACCATAGACATCAACCTCTGCAGCGCAGACCCAACACCAAAACTATAGACATCAACCTCTGCAGCAGACCCAACACCAAAACCATAGACATCAACCTCTGCAGCATAGACCCAACACCAAAACTATAGACATCAACCTCTGCAGCAGACCCAACACCAAAACTATAGACATCAACCTCTGCAGCACAGACCCAACACCAAAACCATAGACATCAACCTCTGCAGCGCAGACCCAACACCAAAACTATAGACATCAACCTCTGCAGCAGACCCAACACCAAAACTATAGACATCAACCTCTGCAGCAGACCCAACACCAAAACCATAGACATCAACCTCTGCAGCAGACCCAACACCAAAACTATAGACATCAACCTCTGCAGCAGACCCAACACCAAAACTATAGACATCAACCTCTGCAGCGCAGACCCAACACCAAAACTATAGACATCAACCTCTGCAGCAGACCCAACACCAAAACTATAGACATCAACCTCTGCAGCGCAGACCCAACACCAAAACTATAGACATCAACCTCTGCAGCGCAGACCCAACACCAAAACCATAGACATCAACCTCTGCAGCGCAGACCCAACACCAAAACTATAGACATCAACCTCTGCAGCAGACCCAACACCAAAACCATAGACATCAACCTCTGCAGCGCAGACCCAACACCAAAACTATAGACATCAACCTCTGCAGCACAGACCCAACACCAAAACTATAGACATCAACCTCTGCAGCGCAGACCCAACACCAAAACTATAGACATCAACCTCTGCAGCACAGACCCAACACCAAAACTATAGACATCAACCTCTGCAGCAGACCCAACACCAAAACTATAGACATCAACCTCTGCAGCTCAGACCCAACACCAAAACTATAGACATCAACCTCTGCAGCTCAGACCCAACACTGAACTGTGCATGAGGAAGCACGCTGTCAGACTAAAGTAATGGAGCTGTGTCGAGCACAGCCACATAAACACATGCACTCTGTCAGAACGAACACCAGTCCAGACATGACTGAGGATCAGCATCCGGCATCGCGCGGGCCAACTGTGACATAAGAATTATTAAGTGCTTATGTGTTAACCGTCTTACACTTTTAGAAGTGCTTACGAACTCACAGTGAGTCAGCTGTAAAGCCAATCACACGGCTTTAGCTGAGCCTGATTAATCGCTCTTACAGTCTCAGCAGAGTCAGAAAAAAAAAACACACAGGAAACCAGGAGTCACCCAATAAATGAGAACAGCTACTGAAAATACTCCAACAGATAACATTTACCAGATCTACACACAAACACACACACACATATACATGGCGGCACGGTGGTTTAGTGGTTAGCATGTTCGCCTCTCAGCACTACGGATTCCCAGTTCGAATCCCCATCTGGGTGGAGTTTCCATGTTCCCCCCGTGGGTTTCCTCCCACAGTCCAAAATCATGGATCAAGTGATCAATTGAATTCTCCAAATTGCCCCATATAGAGTGTGTATGTGTGCGTGAGTGTGTGTCCAGTGATAGATTGGTGTCCTGTCCTGGTATATGTCTGCCCAGCGCCTGAAACGTTCTCCTCTGGATGGGCATGGGGAACCCCCCCCCGACCCTAATAGAGGATAAAGCGTAAGGTAATGAATGAATGACTGAATATATATATATATATATATATATATACACACGCGGCACGGTGGCCTAGTGGTTGGCATGTTCTCCTCTCAGCACTAGGGTTCGAATCCCTATCTGGGTGGAGTTTCCATGTTCACCCCGTGTCCGCGTGGGTTTCCTCCGGGTTCTCCGGTTTCCTCCCACAGTCTAAAAACATGGATCAAGTCAATTGAATTCTCCAAATTGCCCCATATAGAGTGTGTCTGTGTGAGTGAGTGTGTGTTCAGTGATAGATTGGCGCCCTGTCCTGGGTGTATCTGCCCAGCGCCTGAAACGTTCTCCCCTGGAAGGACATGGGGAACCCCCCCACGACCCTAATAGAGGATAAAGCGGAAGATAATGGATGGATGAATTAATGAATATATATACACACACACACACACACATTTGAACAAAAAGTGACACGTCCAAAATTATTCACACCCTACTCAATAATTAATAGAAAAGCCTTTATTGGCTATTACAACACAGCTATTAAAACGCTTCCTGTAATTGCTGACCAGCTTTTGGATCTTTAGCGTTGAGCTCCAACTCTTTAAGGTTGCAGCGTCTCCTTGCCATCAGCCTGATCTATAGCTCCCTCCACAGATTCTCAATTGGATTCAAGTCAGGACTCAAAACGTTAATGTTTTTGTCTGCTAACCATTTCTTCACTACTTTTGCTGTGTGTTTTGGGTCGTTGTCGTGCTGAAATGTCCACTGGTTCCCATACGCACACATACATTTATATATATATATATTCGTTCATTCATTCATTCATTCATTCATCTCCCGCTTTATCCTCTATTAGGGTCTCGGTGGGGTTCCCCATGTCCATCCAGGGGAGAACGTCTCGGGCGCTGTGCAGATAGACCCAGGACAGGACGCCAATCCATCGCTGGGCATACACTCACTCACTCAAACACACTCTATATGGGGCAATTTTTGAGAATTCAATTGACTTGATCCATGTTTTTGGACTGTGGGAGGAAACCGGAGAACCCGGAGGAAACCCACGCGGACACGGGGAGAACATGGAAACTCCAACCAGATGGGGATTCGAACCGGGAATCCCTAGCGTTGAGAGGCAAACGTGCTAACCACTAATCCACCGTGCCGCCCTATATATATATATATATATATATATATATATATATATATATATATATATATATATATATATATATATATATATATATATATATATATATATGGATGTTACATTGAATCTGTTGCTCTACTACTTTTTATACAAAACTTCAACGGGAGTTATTGATATTTGTTTCACATAAATCAATCAATCACAACAGACTCCAGATTATTTGTTCAATTAATGATTCATTTGGCTCCACAAACATGAATAAAGTCCCTGGCTGGTCTGGTCTGTTGCCTAGCAACATCTAAACAAACCACTCTAAATGGAACGGCTGATTCAGGATTAGCCGATGTTATTTGTTGACGTTAGTTAACTTACCTTCATTTAGTATAATACAATATATTTGATGTATACGAAATAATACGAAGCCATCAGCCAAAATGAATTGAAGGCAAATTTGCAAGTGGTTCTTAATTGGTGGGGGGGGGAATATATGCCCATCCAGGGGAAAACATTCCAGGACAGGGCACCAATCTATCACAAACACACACACACACTATATGGGGCAATTTGGAGAACTCAATTGACCTTGATCCATGTTTTTGGACTGTGGGAGGAAACCGGAGAACCCAGAGGAAACCCATGCGGACACGGGGAGAATATGGAAACTCCACCCAGATGGGAAGTCCAACCGGGAATCCCTAGTGCTGAGAGGAGAACATGCTAATCACTAAACCACCGTGCCGCCTTCTTTTACGAACCATCAGTGGCGGTTTGATCTTATATGCTATTCATCCTCATCAGCCTTCATGTCCCGGTGAACACAACTGAACCGTGCCATCCAGATTTAAAATGACACTATAAATAAGCCAGATTTAAATTTTGCAAAAACAGCAACTTTAAAAGAATATATGATGCTGCGTTAATAAAATTCAACTGTCTTCCATCCGTTATATCAGAAAGCGCCGGCTAAATATAATAAAACTAATTATTATCTGACATTCAGCAGCCGCTTTCACCCAAAGCAACTTACAACTGAGAGAACATTATGACTTTATCATTTCAAGGTGCAATAAGAGGGTTTAGTGGTTAGCATGTTCTCCTCTCAGCGCTGGGGATCCAGGTTCGAATCCCAATCTGGGTGGAGTTTCCATGTTCTCCCTGTGTCCGTCTGGGGTTCCTCTGCGTTCTTCGGTTTCCTCCCGCAGTCCAAAAACATGGACTTAAGGTGAATTTGATGCTCTAAACTCCCCATGCCCATCCAGGGGAGAACGTTTCGGGCGCTGGGCAGATATACCCAGGACAGGACATCAATCTATCACTGGACACTCACTCACACACACACACACACACTCTACTGTATATGGGGCAATTTGGAGATTTCAATTCACCTTGAATCCATGTTTTTGGACTGTGGGAGGAAACCGGAGAACCCGGAGTAAACCTACATGGACACGGGGAGAACATGGAAACTCCACCAGATTGGGATTCGAACCGGGAATCCCTAGAGCTGAGAGGAGAACATGCTAAACCACTAAGCCACCATGCCACCCCACTAATCATCCATCCATCCATTATCTTCCACTTTATCCTCTACTAGGGTCATGGGGGGGGGGGGGGGTTCCCCATGCCCATCCAGGGGAGAACGTTTCGGGCGCTGGGCAGATACACCCAGGACAGGATGCCAATCTATCACTGGGCACACACTCACTCACACACACACTCTATATGGGGCAATTTGGAGAACTCAATTGACCTTGATCCATGTTTTTGGACTGAGGGAGGAAACCGGAGAATCCGGAATAAACCCACATGGACACGGAGAACATGGAAACTCCACCAGATTGGGATTCGAACCGGGAATCCCTAGTGCTGAGAGGAGAACATGCCAACCACTAAGCCACCGTGCCGCCCCCGAATCTACTTCATACGTTAAAATTGAGCCCAAACTGCGGAACAGCAACCACGAAAACAAGCTGCCTACAGGAAACACGTGCAAAATACCATGAGCACGACACACACACACACACACACACACACACACACACACACACACACACACACACACACACACACACACACACAGCTGGTAATATGACCTGCATGGTGCTGATAACTTCTCTCGTTTCCTGTTTTTTTTTTCAATTAGTCTGCAACTTCCGTACCAAACAGTGTACAGCAATTACACTCGAGTAACGCTGTGCAGATCCCATTACACAAGGTTTCAAACATTAAGAAAAGTGCATTAAGTCATTAAGTATAGAATTATGGACAAACAACTTGCACGGAACGAAAACTAAAGTTCCTCTTGCAGAACGCTCATGTTTACTTTGTCGTCACAGAAAAACCTAGTTGTTCAATTTTAATTTCTTTTGATTTCATTTGGCAGACGCTTTATTCCTGGTTGGAACACCGGGTTCTTCATACAGCAGCGCTGGAGCAATCAGGGTTAAGGGTTTTGGTAACATCGGTGGACCTGGGATTTGAACCCACAACCTTGAGATGGAAAGTCCAACATCTCCAAAAACTCCATCCATCCATTATCTTCCGCTTTATCCTCTATTAGGGTCGTGGGGGGGTTCCCCATGCCCATCCAGGGGAGAACTTTTCGGGTGCTGGGCAGATACACCCAGGACAGGACACCAATCTATCGCTGGACACACACTCACTCACACAGACACACTCTATATGGGGCAATTTGGAGAACTCAATTGACCTTGATCCATGTATTTGGACTGTGGGAGCAAACCGGAGAACCCGGAGGAAACCCACGTGAACACGGGGAGAACATGGAAACTCCACCCAGATTGCGATTCGAACCTAGGTCACTAGCACTGAGAGGAGAACATGCTAACCACTAAACCACCGTGATACCCTTCTAATAATACATCCATCCATCCATCATCTTCCACAATTTCCTCTACTAGCTTCGTGGGGGGGGGGGGGGGGGTTCCCCATGCCCATCCAGGGGAGAACGTTTCGGGCGCTGGGCAGATACACCCAGGACAGGACGTCAATCTATCGCTGGGCACACACTCACTCACACAGACACACTCTATATGGGGCAATTTGGAGAACTCACTTGACCATGATCCATGTTTTTGAACTGTGGGAGGAAACCGGAGAACCCGGAGGAACCCCACGTGGACACGGGGAGAACATGGAAACTCCACCCAGATTGGGATTTCAACCGGGAACCTAGCACTGAGAGGAGAACATGCTAACCACTAAACCACAGTGCCACCCTGTACCTAAAACTTGTTGGTCCATGTTGGTTCTCCATAACGTTCCTCCTCACTCTGGCCTCGCCCCTTATTTACAAATCCACATTGCACCACCAGGACAGGAAATGATGAACCCGACTATGGATGAGTGTACATGTTCTCCATGTTCCGGTTCTGCACAGACAGGTGAAGCCGATGAGTTAGACGGGAGGACTGCGAGGACTGCGAAAGGAAAAGCTAGCTAGAGATCAGAGCGAGCGCTCGGTGGAGTAATCAGATCTGCGCAGAGAGGGAGACCACGCCAGGTGCCGGGATAGGAACTGGAAGTCGGGGAGAACATTTCGGTCTCTGGGCAGATACACCCAGGACAGGACGCCAATCTATCACTGGACACACACTCACTCACACAGACACACTCTATATGGGGCAATTTGGAGAACTCAATTGACCTTGATCCATGTTTTTGGACTGTGGGAGAGCGGAGAACCCGGAGGAAACCCACAAAGACACGGGGAGAACATGGAAACTTCACCCAGATGGGGATTCGAACCGGGAACATGCTAAACACTAAGCCACTGTGCCGTCCTATTTATTATCCATCCATTCATTATCTTCCGCTTTATCCTCTATTAGGGTTGCGGGGGGTGGGGGGTTCCTCATGCCCATCCAGGGGAGAACGTTTTGGGCGCTGGGCAGATAGACCCAGGACAGGGCGCCAGTCTATCGCTGGACACACACTCACAAAGACACACTCTATATGGGGCAATTTGGAGAACTCAATTGACCCTGATCCATGTTTTTGGACTGTGGGAGGAAACCGGAGAACCCGGAGGAAACCCACGCAGACACGGGGAGAACATGGAAACTCCACCCAGATGGGGATTCGAACCGGGAATCTTGCACTGGACTGGACTGTTGGACAGCATTAATCTAGAACCACAGAGAGCGTCTGCTGCGGGTCAGACGAGCCGTTTAAACGGTCTTCCTGCAGCCATAACATCCTGATTCAAACCCTAACCTCATCAGCAGCCTGACCTGTTCTTATTCTCCATGTTCTCAGTTCCACGTCCCGTAAAGCTGGACTTTGTAGTTCTCCAATTCCATTCTGTAGTCCATCTGTGTGTGTTCTACAGTACATACTGTGTACGTCCCCTTTACTCTGTTCTAATGCTCAGAACCCCAATAGTAGCACCACAGAGCAGGGGGTATTTGGTGGGTGCATTAGTCCTATCCCAGCAGTGTCACTGAGGTGGAGAAATGAAACTACACTAACCCCCCCCCCCCCCCCCCCCCCCACATCAGTGTCACTGCAGAACTGACAATAAACAATCCACCACCCAAATGATACCTGTTCTGTGATGCTCCTGACCTCAAGAACAGAGAACCAACAGAACTAACAACAACAAAGAACACAGATGGACTACAGACTGCAATTATAAAACTACAACCTCCATCTATATGATAAGTGGAGGACATAGATGATGATGCAAGAAGGGGGCGTGTCCAAACTCTTGACTGACTTGACATAAACCGAACTGAACCAGC
>JAFMOC010001391.1:0-7500 GCA_019802505.1 Corydoras sp. C115
TATTTATACACCCCACATCCAGTATATCCCCAACACATACCCACATCCAGTAATTACATATATTTATTATTATTTTTAAATCTATATATATATTTTTTATTTATATTTACCCTCTTTCTATATACCCATATAATATAATTTTTTATTATATATTTATATATTATTATATTTTCTATTATCTATTCCCCCTTATCTTTTATATTTAATTTAAAATAATAAAAATTAAATATTATTATAATATCTAAAAACCTTAAAATTATTAAAAATATTTTTTATATAATAATTACACCACACACGGGATGCAAAGGCCCCCGGGAAAACCCCCGCGGAACCCACGCCCCCCTGGGGAACTGGCCCCTCCCCCCATTTGGGTTCAAAAAACCCCCGGCCCCCTTTCCCTACACTGGGGGAAACTTTCAAACCACAAACCCCCTCCGTCCCCCAAATTCTTCTAAAATTAAAATGTTTTTAAATACAAAAAAGGGGGTCCAGCAAAATCTACACATACACCAGCACGACGTGGTTCTTCCATCAGAGTCTTGCGGTGCGGATCTGTCATTTTGATTTAGAACAGACTCCGGTTTTGGGAATCGGTTGATTCACAATCGCAGTTTTTAATTTTTTTTTTTTTTATTTATAAATAACTCGCAACATGAAGGCGTAAGATCTCCAGTCTGCGGCTCCATCCACGCCGGGTCTCTGCATGTCCATTGATCTTCGGGTCGGTCGCCACCTTGTACAAAATGAGGGAGCAGAAAAACCTGAGGCGGTGGCTCATTAAAGCCTGCGCTGCCATGACTTTCATTCTGAGGCACGGCTTTCTCAACGCTCTTCCTTACGGCACATTCGCTTCAGATTCGGGCAGTCAGGGGCTTGTGGTTGAGGAACCAGCCGTGTGACCTGAAGGTCTCCGGTTCCATTCCCAGTTCCCACCCGATTCCCACCAAGTAAAATGGCTGAAGTGCCCTTGGGCAAGACACCTACCCCAATTGCTTCCCGGGTGCCGTGGTGAAGTGTGTCAGGCAGGAAGGAGGTAAAGCGTGTGGGGCAGGAGGGAGGTGAAGTGTACGGAGCAGGAGGGAGGTGAAGTGTACACTTTATCTCCCTCGTCTATGGGGCAAGAGGGAGGTGAAGTTTGTGGGGCAGTAGAGAGATGAAGTGTACACTTTATCTCACTCGGTGTATGGGGCAAGAGGGAGGTGAAGTGTACTGGCCAGGAGGGAGGTGAAGCGTACGGGGCAGGAGGGAGGTGAAGTGTACACTTTATCTCACTCGGTGTATGGGGCAAGAGGGAGGTGAAGTGTATGGGGCCGGTTTTGGGAGTGAAGTGTACGGGGCAGGAGGGAGGTGAAGTGTACAGGGCAGGAGGGAGGTGAAGTGTACACTTTATCTCCCTCAGTCTATGGGGCAAGAGGGAGGTGAAGTTTGTGGGGCAGTAGGGAGGTGAAGTGCACACTTTATCTCCCTCAGTCTATGGGGCAAGAGGGAGGTGAAGTTTGTGGGGCAGGAGGGAGGTGAAGTGTACACTTTATCTCACTCGGTGTATGGGGCAAGAGGGAGGTGAAGTGTACTGGCCAGGAGGGAGGTGAAGCGTACGGGGCAGGAGGGAGGTGAAGTGTACACTTTATCTCACTCGGTGTATGGGGCAAGAGGGAGGTGAAGTGTATGGGGCCGGTTTTGGGAGTGAAGTGTACGGGGCAGGAGGGAGGTGAAGTGTACGGGGCAGGAGGGAGGTGAAGTGTACGGGGCAGAAGGGATGTGAAGTGTACGGGGCAGTAGGGAGGTGAAGCGTACGGAGCAGGAGGGAGGTGAAGCGTACAGGGCAGGAGGGAGGTGAAGTGTGTGGGGCATGAGGCAGGTGAAGTGTGTGGGGCAGGAGGGAGGTGAAGTGTACACTCTCTCACTCAGTGTACGGGGCAGGAGGGAGGTGAAGTGTTCACTCAGTGTGGGGCAGTAGGGAGGTGAAGTGTGTGGGGCAGGAGAGAGGTGAAGTGCACACTTTATCTCCCTCAGTCTATGGGACAAGAGGGAGGTGAAGTTTGTGGGGCAGTACAGAGGTGAAGTGCACACCTTATCTCACTCGGTGTATGGGGCAAGAGGGAGGTGAAGTGTACTGGCCAGGAGGGAGGTGAAGCGTACGGGGCAGGAGGGAGGTGAAGTGTACACTTTATCTCACTCGGTGTATGGGGCAAGAGGGAGGTGAAGTGTATGGGGCCGGTTTTGGGAGTGAAGTGTACGGGGCAGGAGGGAGGTGAAGTGTACGGGGCAGGAGGGAGGTGAAGTGTACGGGGCAGAAGGGATGTGAAGTGTACGGGGCAGTAGGGAGGTGAAGCGTACGGAGCAGGAGGGAGGTGAAGCGTACAGGGCAGGAGGGAGGTGAAGTGTACAGGGCAGGAGGGAGGTGAAGTGTGTGGGGCATGAGGCAGGTGAAGTGTGTGGGGCATGAGGCAGGTGAAGTGTGTGGGGCATGAGGCAGGTGAAGTGTGTGGGGCATGAGGCAGGTGAAGTGTGTGGGGCAGGAGGGAGGTGAAGTGTACACTCTCTCACTCAGTGTACGGGGCAGGAGGGAGGTGAAGTGTACGGAGCAGGAGGGAGGTGAAGCGTACAGGGCAGGAGGGAGGTGAAGCGTACAGGGCAGGAGGGAGGTGAAGTGTGTGGGGCAGGAGGGAGGTGAAGTGTGTGGGGCATGAGGCAGGTGAAGTGTGTGGGGCAGGAGGGAGGTGAAGTGTGTGGGGCATGAGGCAGGTGAAGTGTGTGGGGCAGGAGGGAGGTGTACACTCTCTCACTCAGTGTACGGGGCAGGAGGGAGGTGAAGTGTACGGAGCAGGAGGGAGGTGAAGCGTACAGGGCAGGAGGGAGGTGAAGTGTGTGGGGCATGAGGCAGGTGAAGTGTGTGGGGCAGGAGGGAGGTGAAGTGTACACTCTCTCACTCAGTGTACGGGGCAGGAGGGAGGTGAAGTGTTCACTCAGTGTGGGGCAGTAGGGAGGTGAAGTGTGTGGGGCAGTAGGGAGGTGAAGTGTACGGTGCAGGAGGGAGGTGAAGTGGTCACTTTATCTCCCTCAGTGTATGGGGCAGTAGGGAGGTAAAGTGTATGGGGCAGTAGGGAGGTGAAGTGTACGGGGCAGTAGGGAGGTGAAGTGGTCACTTTATCTCCCTCAGTGTATGGGGCAGTAGGGAGGTGAAGTGTACGGGGCAGGAGGGAGGTGAAGCGTACGGGGCAGGAGGGAGGTGAAGTGTACGGGGCAGTAGGGAGGTGAAGTGTACGGGGCAGTAGGGATGTGAAATGTCCACGTACACTTTACGGGGCAGTAGGGAGGTGAAGTGTACGGGGCAGTAGGGAGGTGAAGTGTACGGGGCAGGAGGGAGGTGAAGCGTACGGGGCAGGAGGGAGGTGAAGTGTACGGGGCAGTAGGGAGGTGAAGCGTATGGGGCAGTAGGGAGGTGAAGCTTACAGGGCAGGAGGGAGATGAAGTGTACGGGGCAGGAGGGAGGTGAAGCGTACGGGGCAGGAGGGAGGTGAAGTGTACGGGGCAGGAGGGAGGTGAAGTGTACGGGGCAGTAGGGAGGTGAAGCGTATGGGGCAGTAGGGAGGTGAAGTGTACAGAGCAGTAGAGAGGTGAAGCTTACAGGGAAGGAGGGAGATGAAGTGTACGGGGCAGGAGGGAGGTGAAGTGTACGGGGCAGTAGGGAGGTGAAGTGTACGGGGCAGTAGGGAGGTGAAGTGTACGGGGCAGTAGGGATGTGAAATGTCCACGTACACTTTACGGGGCAGTAGGGAGGTGAAGTGTACGGGGCAGTAGGGAGGTGAAGTGTACGGGGCAGGAGGGAGGTGAAGCGTACGGGGCAGTAGGGAGGTGAAGTTTACGGGGCAGGAGGGAGGTGAAGCGTACAGGGCAGGAGGGAGGTGAAGCGTACGGGGCAGGAGGGAGGTGAAGCGTACGGGGCAGTAGGGAGGTAAAGTGTATGGGGCAGGAGGGAGGTGAAGTGGTCACTATCTCCCTCAGTGTATGGGGCAGTAGGAAGGTAAAGTGTACAGGGGCAGGAGGGAGGTGAAGCGTACGGGGCAGGAGGGAGGTGAAGTGTACGGGGCAGGAGGGAGGTGAAGTGTACGGGGCAGTAGGGAGGTGAAGCGTATGGGGCAGTAGGGAGGTGAAGTGTACAGAGCAGTAGAGAGGTGAAGCTTACAGGGAAGGAGGGAGATGAAGTGTACGGGGCAGGAGGGAGGTGAAGTGTACGGGGCAGTAGGGAGGTGAAGTGTACGGGGCAGTAGGGAGGTGAAGTGTACGGGGCAGTAGGGATGTGAAATGTCCACGTACACTTTACGGGGCAGTAGGGAGGTGAAGTGTACGGGGCAGTAGGGAGGTGAAGTGTACGGGGCAGGAGGGAGGTGAAGCGTACGGGGCAGTAGGGAGGTGAAGTTTACGGGGCAGGAGGGAGGTGAAGCGTACAGGGCAGGAGGGAGGTGAAGCGTACGGGGCAGGAGGGAGGTGAAGCGTACGGGGCAGTAGGGAGGTAAAGTGTATGGGGCAGGAGGGAGGTGAAGTGGTCACTATCTCCCTCAGTGTATGGGGCAGTAGGAAGGTAAAGTGTACAGGGGCAGGAGGGAGGTGAAGTGTACGGGGCGGTAGGGAGGTGAAGCGTATGGGGCAGTAGGGAGGTGAAGTGTACGGGGCAGTAGGGAGGTGAAGCGTATGGGGCAGTAGGGAGGTGAAGTGTACGGAGCAGTAGAGAGGTGAAGCTTACAGGGCAGGAGGGAGATGAAGTGTACGGGGCAGGAGGGAGGTGAAGCGTACGGGGCAGTAGGGAGGTGAAGCGTATGGGGCAGGAGGGAGGTGAAGCGTACGGGGCAGGAGGGAGGTGAAGTGGTCACTATCTCCCTCAGTGTATGGGGCAGTAGGAAGGTAAAGTGTACAGGGGCAGGAGGGAGGTGAAGTGTACGGGGCAGTAGGGAGGTGAAGTGTACGGGGCAGTAGGGAGGTGAAGCGTACGGGGCAGGAGGGAGGTGAAGCGTACGGGGCAGGAGGGAGGTGAAGCGTACGGGGCAGGATGGAGGTGGAGGTGAAGTTCTGCGAGAAGAAAAGCCATCATGGAGCCGGAGGCCCGCAGTGGAGAAGCCCTCACATTCCCTCTCGGAAAGAAAACAGTGGGTTGCGAGTGGAAATGGAAACCAACGGGACCGCTCACCTTTGACAGGATGTTAGTTTTTCAGTTAACCCGCATGTTCTCAGTTTTCCACTGAGAGGAAAATAAATAGAAGCCGTGCAGGTGATCCAAAGAAAAGTGGATCACGCTTGTCAAAACTATCCCGTATAAACCCCAGCACCATTTGTTGCTTTTGCTGGGGTTTCTCACGCGTCAGCACTCGCATCGCTTGCTTTTTCAAGCAGGGCCGCGAAGCCGGCACGTCTCCTCGGTTCCACATACAGCGCCGACCTCCTCTCGCACACCCACCTGGTGACAGGGAGCTACACCTCAGCCTGAGACTCGTCAATCTGCTCCTGAGTTCTGAGGCAGTTCCGGTCCTCAAATCTGATTGGCTGAGCCGGGTGTGACATTATTGACAATAAAACACACCGCTGAGCACATTCTGATCATCCATCCATTCTCTTCCGCTTTATCCTCTATTAGGGTCGCGGGGGGGGGGGGTTCCCAATGCCCATCCAGGGGAGAATTTTTCGGGCGCTGGGCAGATACACTCAGGAGAGGGCGCCAATCTATCGCTGGGCACACACTCACACAGACACACTCTATATGGGGCAATTTGGAGAATTCAATAGACCTAAATCCATGTTTTTGGACTGTGGGAGGAAACCGGAGAACCCAGAGGAAACCCACATGGACACGGGGAGAATATGGAAACTTCACCCAGATTGGGATTCGAACTGGGAATCCCTAGTGCTGAGAGGAGAACATGCTAACCACTAAGCCACCGTTCCGCCCCACAGTCCATGTGGGTTTTCTCCGGGTTCTCTGCCCCATATAGAGTGTTTTTGTGTGAGTGAGTGTGTGCCCAGTGATAGATTGGTGCCCTGTCCTGGGTGTATCTGCCCAGCGCCCGAAATGTTCTCCCCTGGATGGGTATGGGGAACCCCACCGCAACCCTAATAGAGGATAAAGCGGGAGATAATGAATGTGATGGAATAATAATAATATGGGCGGCACGATGGCTTAGTGGTTAGCATGTTCTCCTCTCAGGTCTATGGATCCCAGGTTCGAATCCCAATCTGGGTGGAGTTTCCATGTTCTTCCCGTATCCGTGTGGGTTTCCTCCGGGTTCTCCGGTTTCCTCCCACAGCCCAAAAACATGGATCAAGGTCAATTGAATTCTCCAAATTGCCCCATATAGAGTGTGTCTGTGTGAGTGAGTGTGTGCCCAGTGATAGATTGGCACCCTGTTCTGGGTGTATCTGCCCAGCGCCCGAAACATTCTCCCCTGGATGGGCATGGGGAACCCCCCCCGATCCTAATAGAGGATAAAGCAGAAGATAATGGATGGATGTTTAGCTGTTATTTCTATTGGTTTCTGTTTCCTTGTAGAACACTGTATGTATAATCTGGACTCACACACTGATGGAGAACCATAAAAGCAGCTTCCGCTGTAAATCAACGCCCCGCCCGCCGTCCTCCACCGACTGCAGATTAACAGACCGACGTTCGGCGAACAAATCAGAGTTAAATACGGCATGGCGTTAACCCCGCTGTGTTATCGCAGAGCGTTCATATAACGTTGCGCGGATATTAAACGACTTGGACGTCTTTAAAGGACATAAGTTATGCCTCACAGGTGCTTAAATTCTCGCCCGTCATGTTTCACTAAACTCCAAACAAGCGTCGGGAGCTCATGACTAATTGATTTCCTCTTCGCAGGGCGCACCGTGCAGACGGCGGCGAGCACGAAGACAGACGTGAGCGCCGCCTTCCCAACACAAATACAAAGCTCCGCGTGAGAACAGCAGCACTGATGGACATCATTAGGACCCGGCCTGTCACCGGGCCTGTCACCGGGCCTGTCACCGGGCCTGTCACCGGGCCTGTCACCGGGCCTGTCACCGGGCCTGTCACCGGGCGTGTCACCGGGCCTGTCACCGGGCCCGTCCTGACGAGTGGTTCACGGTCAACGCAGACAGAGGCAGATCGGGCAGTCGCAGTAACTACAGTTAACCACAGCTCCACTGCTGATCACAGAACAACTCACATAGATTAGATTTGATCATGGGATCATGGGTGGTCAGCACGTTCTCCTCTCAGCACTAGGGATTCCCGGTTCGAATCCCAATCTGGGTGGAGTTTCCTCCGGGTTCTCCGGTTTCCTCCCACAGTCCAAAAACATGGATCAAGTCAATCGAGTTCTCCAAATTGCCCCATATAGAGTGTGTCTGTGTGAGTGAGTGTTTGCCCAGCGATGGATTTGCGTCCTGTCCTGGGTGTATCTGCCAAGCGCCCTGGATGGGCATGGGGAACCCCACCACGACCCTAATAGAGAATAAAGCGCAAGATAA
>JAFMOC010001391.1:12500-20712 GCA_019802505.1 Corydoras sp. C115
CCTGTTTTTGGACTGTGGGAGGAAACCGGCGAACCCGGAGGAAACCCACGCGGACACGGGGAGAACATGGAAACTCCACCCAGATGGGGATCCGAACCGGGAATCCCTAGCGCTGAGAGGAGAACGTGCTAACCACTAAGCCACCGTGCCGCCCCCCCCAATTCACCTCAAATCCACATTTTTGGACTGTGGAGACCGGAGAACCCTGAGAAAGCCCATGTGGACACAGGGAGAACATGGACATCATTTGCATACCCTCCACCTTCTGTGACGCAGCACATCTGCTGGAGACCAAACCTCTGGAGCTCTGTGTGAATGATGGAAACGACGCCTCCCCATGGATCGAAACGCAATCCGTTACGGTGCATCACAACGCCCGGCCAACGTAAATCCACCGTTCGGCTTGTCACTCTAATCCTGTCCTGCTGTAGTAGTGATGCAAGCGGCGAGGGAGAAAGTACAAATATATGGTTCCCCTCTTCAACCCCCCCCCCGCCGGTCTAAAGCGCCTAAATCGTGCAGCTGACAGACACGCCCTTCTTTAGCCGTGCTCCTGGTTTATTACAGCACCACCCAACATGACCACACGCCTTCTGGTTGGTGGGAAGATGGGCACGGTGGTACCACAGTGTGATGTAGTCCCATACTGAACAGTACCTTAAAATACATAATAATAATAATAATAATAATAATAATAATAGGCTAGGGATTCCCGGTTCGAATCCCAATCTGGGTGGAGTTTCCATGTTCTCCCCATGTCTGCGTGGGCTTCCTCCGGGTTCTCCGGTTTCCTCCCACAGTCCAAAAACATGGATCAAGTCTATTGATTCTCCATATTGCCCCATATAGAGTGTGTGATAGATTGGCGCCCTGTCATGGGTGTATCTGCCCAGTGCCTGAAACGTTCTCCCCTGGATGGGCATGGGGAACCCCCCAACCTCCCCCATGACCCTAGTAGAGGATAATGCGGAAGATAATGGATGGGATGGAATAATAATAATAATAATAATATAATAATAATAATAATAATAAAGGGCTGCAAGGTGGCTTAGTGGTTAACATGTTCTCTCAGCTCTACGGATTCCCGGTTCGAATCCCAATCTGGGTGGAGTTTCCATGTTCTCCCCATGTCTGTGTGGATTTCCTCCGGGTTCTTCGGTTTCCTCCCACAGTCCAAAGACATGGATCAAGGTCTATTGAATTCTCCATATTGCCCCATATAGAGTGTGTGATAGATTGACGCCCTGTCATGGGTGTGTCTGCCCAGTGCCTGAAACGTTCTCCCCTGGATGGGCATGGGGAACCCCGCTTCCCCCGCGACCCTAGTAGAGGATAAAGCGGAAGATAATGGATAGGATGGAATAAAAATAATAAAAATAATAAAAAAATAAAAAAATAATAATAATAATAATAATAATAATAATAATAGGGCTGCATGGTGGCTTAGTGGTTAACATGTTCTCTCAGCTTTACAATCTGGGTGGAGTTTCCATGTTCTCCCCATGTCTGTGTGGGTTTCCTCCGGGTTCTCCGGTTTCCTCCCACAGTCCAAAAACATGGATCAAGGTCAATTGAATGCTCCAAATTGCCCCATATAGTGTGTGTCTGTGTGAGTGAGAGTGTGCCAAGCAATAGATTGGCACCCTGGCACCCTGTCCTGGGTGTATCTACCCAGCGCCCAAAACGTTTTCCTCTGGATGGGCATGGGAACCCCTCCTTCCCCACAACCCTAGTAGAGGATAAAGCGGAAGATAATGGAATAGGGATAATGGGGATAATAGTAATAATAATAATAATAATAATAATAATAATAATAAAAATAAACCCCCCCCCACTGTTGGCTGTATATCTGTGGACATGAGAATGATCTCCACTGGACGTGCAATATTTTACTTTAACAGTAAGGAAGAAAAAGCCAGGCGCAGGCCGGACCGTATTTCTTCTAAACACTCGAGTGGGCAGTAAATCAGCCGGCAGAATGGCAGAGTGTATTCAGCACAGAAACCCAGCGCACTACATAAATTCACATTCCATCCTGATTGAGACCTAAAGTTAAATCCTATCTCTCGCCATCTCAGACACACGTTCTAACTCACAGTGCCTAGAATGTAGGACTAAAGCATCCCATATGCATCAGAGTCTGATTTCAGCTCATATAAAGGCCCGCTGATTTACGGGAGGTGCACACATTTTTCCTGCCCTTTATAAATCAGGCTGTTGGCTTTTCCAGATTCCAGAAACGAGGAGAACGCGGCTCGGAACCGCCGCGAGTGCACTCCCCGTCTCCCGTGTTGCGGCCTAACAAGTGAATAAGTGAATTATTGAGCCAAAAAGGGGGCTGTTTGAAACGTTGTGTGTTTACCTTCTCTCCCGTGTTTAACCGATTCATCTCGGAGTTTATCAGGTTGGAAATGAGTTATGGGACAACTAAGAGAAGGCCGCCATTGTGGGGGGCGTCCCATCATCAAAGACCAAAATATAACACACAGAGACGCTCTCCAATGGAAACGTTCTCCAATGGATGCCAATCCATCACTGCACACACAGACTCACACACCATATAGGGGCAATAGGGTGTGGTAGCTCAGCGTCAGATTGGCACCCTATCCTAGGTGTATCTGCCCAGCGCACAAAACGTTCTCCCCTGGATGGGCATGGGGAACCCCCCCCCCACGACCCTAATATAGGATACCCCCTATAATATAGGATACCACCCATATGGATGGATGGGTGTGGTAGCTCAGTGGTAAGAGTGTTGGGGTATTGATCTGAAGGTTTATCAGGTTGGAAAAGAGTTATGGGACAACTAAGAGAAGGCTGCCATTGTGGGGGGGCGTCCCAACATCAAAGACCAAAATATGACACACAGAGACGCTCTCCAATGGAAACGTTCTCCAATGGATGCCAATCCACCACTGCACACACAGACTCATCTGCCCAGTGCCCGAAACGTTCTCCCGTGAATGGACATGGGGAACCCCCCTCCATGACCCTAAATATGAGACCAAATATGACCAAAATATGACACACAGAGACGCAGAGAAACGTTCTCCAATGGATGCCAATCCATCACTGCGCACACAGACTCACACACCATATAGAGGCAATAGGGTGTGGTAGCTCAGTGACAGATTGGCGCCCTGTCCTGGGTGTATCTGCCCAGCGCCCGAAATGTTCTCCCCTGGATGGGCATGGTGAACCCCCCCTCCGCGACCCTAATATAGGATAAAGCAGAAGATGATGGATGGATGGGTGTGGTAGCTCAGTGAGTGTTGGGGTATCGATCTGAAGGTTGTGGTTGCAAACCTCAGAAGTCCACTGAAGTTACCAGGTAACCCTAATTGCTCCAGGGGGCGCTGTGGCCCACCCTGTGCTCGCACCAAAGAAATGACCAAATTTGCATAGGGGCAAGTTAGCACAGCCATTTCACTTTGAAGGAAACCACACAGACACGGGGAGAACATGGAAACGCTGCACAGATCGAATCCATTACCATCTCCAGTTCTTCTGCCAGGACATTTTGGACTATGGGAGAAAGGTCCCACAGGGAGAACATGCAAATTCTACAAATCTTTGCAGCTTAATTACCTTTTTTTAAAATGATAGAATTATAAAAACCCAACACTAATCACCTACCATTCTTAGAAACAGTGCCCTCATGCAATATCCTTAATTCTAGCATCCTCCTCGACCCGTGTCCACACACAACCCCGCGTGCAAGTGCTGAAAAGCCTTCCACACACACACACACACACACACACACACACACACACACTCAGTTTTTCCAGGCATTATTCAGAGTTCTGTTCTTCTTCACGTCGGACACTGAGCTTCGTGAGGCCCTCTTGGACGCCGCTCCCAAACCTTTGGGTTCCCCCCTCCCCCTCCCTCCTCCCTCCTCCCTGTGAAGTTTGTTTGGATTCAGGACGAGTGCTTGTGTTTTTGGAACGGTGGAAAATGCCGGCGCTTTGCAGAGCTTTCTATAAATCTCACTTGTTTACCTTTAAAGCCCTTCTGAATGAAGAACGTCCAGGTGAAGTGAGAGAGTGCGTCACGCTGTCGCTGCACCATTTATCAACGGCACTCTGGGAAACGTAGGCCGTGACGCAATGTGTGATCCGTGGTTCGAATGTAACCACGGGGGTCATTTCTACATCTTTACCATGTGACCTGAGCGGCATGGTGGCGTAGTGGTTACCACGTTCTCCTCTCAGTGGTGGAGATCCAGGTTCTAATTCTGATTTGAGTGGATTTTTCCATGTTCCCACTGTGCTGTTGTGGGTTCTCTTCAGGCTCTTCCAAAAATATCTTCAGTCCAAAAATGTAGATTCAAGGAGAAGTGGTTGCTCTAAATTGCCCCTATATAGTCCATGTGTTTGTGTGAGTGAGGGTGGGCCAAGAAATGGATTGGCATGTTGTCCTGGGTGAATTTGCCCACTTTCTCCCCTGGCCATAGGCATGAGGGACCCCCCCTGCCCCGCCCCACCCCGCCCCGCATCACTTGGATAGGATTAAGTGGAAGATAATGGATGGATAATGGAACAAGTGTTGGGTGTCTATCCATACATCCATCCATTATCTTCTGCTTTATCCTATTTTAGGGTTGCGGGGGGGGGGTTCCCCATGCCCATCCAGGGGAGAACATTTCGGGTGCTAGGCGGATACACCCAGGACAGCCAATCTATGCCAATCTATCACTGTACACACACACACAAACCCACTCTACTCTCTATATGGGGCAATTTGGAGAATTCACTTGACCTTGATCCATGTTTTTGGACTCTGGGAGGAAACTGGAGAACCCGGAGGAAACCCACGTGGACACGGGGAGAACATGGAATCTGTTGGGTCTCTATATAGGAGCAATTGAGATCAGCCACTTCACCTTGAATCCGTGTTTTTAGACTGTGGAAGGAAACCGGAGAACCCGGAGGAAACCCCCGTGGACACGGGGAGAACATGGAAACTTATGTCTCTATATAGGAGCAATTTAGATCAGCCAATTCACCTTGAATCCATGTTTATAGGCTGTGGAAGGAAACCAGAGAACCCGGAGGAAACCCAGGTGGACACGGGGAGAACATGGAAACTGTTAGGTCTCTATATGGGAGCAAATTAGATCAGCCAATTCACCTTGAATCCATGTTTTTAGACTGTGGAAGGAAACCAGAGAACCCGAAGGAAACCCAGGTGGACACGGGGAGAACATGGAAACTCCACCCAGATCGGGATTCAAATCTGGATCCCCAGAGCTGAGAGGAGAACAGGCTAAGCACTAAGCCACCATGTCATCTCTTCATAAGTGTTCGTTTTTTTTTATTTTGTGATACATATTTATTGCAGTGCAGCAGATAAAAGACCAGGAAACCCCTCAGACAGGACGCCAGTCCCTCGCAGGACAGACAGACAGATAAAGGCATACAGACACTGGGAGGCAGAGTTCAATAAAAGCAGCGCAGTGCAGAGGAACACCTCCCTTTAAACATTCAGCAGGGCTGTAATTTATGTCCTATGTGTGAAAGCCAGGTAAGTAAACACAGTGAGAGCTTCGAAGCCCAACATATTTGTGGGTAAGAGGAAAGAATGTCAGGCATGTTGAGAAGAGGTTGGTCTGCGCTGGAGAAGCTCCTTCTCAGTGTGATCATAATGAAATAAGTGAAGTGATGAGAGGTTAGGACCTCCACAAAAATCTGCTTTGATCGAAACAATGCAACACCATCCTCAGTCAAAACAACTCTTGGGTTGGTCTGCATTCTACCTTCTGCTTTCTTTTTGTCTCCGTGATTTATTCCTCCACCCACGGGTTCCGGGACAGAGGTCATTGTTTAACGGCTCTAAAAACGAGACATGGATTTAAGTTTCCCATTCAGACCTACAAACTACAAACGTTTGTGAATACTACACCTCTGAATATTCATCCATCCATTATCTTCCACTTTATCCTCTATTAGGGTCGCGGGGGGGGTTCCCCATGCCCATACAGGGGAGAACGTTTCGGGCGCTGGGCAGATACATCCAGGACAGGGCGCCAATCCATCACTGGGCACACACTCACTCACACAGACACACTCTATATGGGGCAATTTGGAGAATTCAATTGACTTAAGCCATGTTTTTGGACTGTGGGAGGAAACCGGAGAACCCGGAGGAAACCCACGTGGACATGGAGTACATGGAAACTCCACCCAGATTGGGATTCGAACGGGGAATCCCTAGCGCTGAGAGGAGAACATGCTAACCACTAAACCACTGTGCTGCCCCATAATAATAATAATAATTCATTATCTCCCACTTTATCCTCTATTAGGGTCACGGTGGGGTTCCCCATGCCCATCCAGGGGAGAACGTCTCGGGCGCTGGGCAGATACACCCAGGACAGGGCGCCAATCCATCACTGGGCACACACTCACTCACACAGACACACTCTATATGGGGCAATTTGGAGAATTCAATTGACTTAAGCCATGTTTTGGGACTGTGGAAGGAAACCGGAGAACCCGGTGTATGCGTGTATGGTTTTGTGTTTGTGTGTGTGTGTATGTGTATGTGTGTACGGATGTGTGCATGTATGTGTATGCATGTGTGTTAGTGTATATGTGTGTATGGTTTTGTGTGTGTATGGATGTTTGTGCGTGTGTGAATGTACGTGTGTGTACGGATGTGTGTGTGTGTGTGTGTGTGTGTGTGTTTATATTAATCCCAATGCAACGTGCCTCTTTATTAATGTTATGATGATGATGATGATGATGATGATGTGATTTAGGAGCTGTGCTGGTACAGAAACCGTGATGGAGAATTTCAGGCATCCGTCCCAAATTGTGAAAGGTCAGCGCTCCGCCGCAGTGCATGTTCCCTTACCCCATTTACCTCACCAACGGCACCTGAAAACATCTGACATCATTTCCTGATGATGTAAGTTCCTGCGGTTTTTCAATTAACTTGAAATGAGTATGTTCAGGAGAACATGACTAAAGACAGGCAGTATTTCAAAACAACTGATTTAATGGGTGTGTGTGTTGGAAACGGGCTCCGTGCTGAATAACAATCACGTTCAGGCAACGGCTCCAGACACACTGAATGTGGCCCTGATCCTTCCTTTCACTGCGGAACACTGAAACAGTCAGGGTGCAAAAATAACTACACACACACACACACACACACACACACACACACACACACACACACACACACACAGGTATTTTATAAATCAATGTTTTCTACCATGACCTTTTATTTTACTTATGTGTGTGTATTTTTGAGTGAGAGTGTGTGTGTAGGTACATGGTATGCATGTATGTGTGTATGTATGCATATGTGTGTGTGTGTGTGTGTGTGCATTTGTGTGTGTGTACAGTATGTATGTATACGCATGTGTGTACCGTTGTGTGTATGTACGGATGTTTATGTTTGTGTGTGTGTGTGTGTGTGTATATGTATGTATACGCATGTGTGTACCGTTGTGTGTATGTACGGATGTTTATGTTTGTGTGTGTGTGTGTGTGTGTGTGTATATATGTATGTATACGCATGTGTGTACCGTTGTGTGTATGTACGGATGTTTATGTGTGTGTGTGTGTGTGTGTGTGTGTGTATATGTATGTATACGCATGTGTGTACCGTTGTGTGTATGTACGGATGTTTATGTTTTGTGTGTGTGTGTGTGGTGTGTGTGTGTATAATATGTATGTATACGCATGTGTGTACCGTTGTGTGTTTATGTACGGATGTTTATGTTTTGTGTGTGTGTGTGTGTGTGTATGTATGTATACGCATGTGTGTACCGTTGTGTGTATGTACGGATGTTTATGTTTGTGTGTGTGTGTGTGTGTGTGTATATGTATGTATACGCATGTGTGTACCGTTGTGTGTATGTACGGATGTTTATGTTTGTGTGTGTGTGTGTGTGTGTGTATATGTATGTATACGCATGTGTGTACCGTTGTGTGTATGTACGGATGTTTATGTTTGTGTGTGTGTGTGTGTGTGTATATGTATGTATACGCATGTGTGTACCGTTGTGTGTATGTACGGATGTTTATGTTTGTGTGTGTGTGTGTGTGTGTGTGTGTGTATATATGTATGTATACGCATGTGTGTACCATTGTGTGTATGTACGGATGTTTATGTTTGTGTGTGTGTGTGTGTGTGTGTGTGTGTGTGTATATGTATGTATACGCATGTGTGTACCATTGTGTGTATGTACAGATGTTTA
>JAFMOC010001393.1:0-21986 GCA_019802505.1 Corydoras sp. C115
CCTGTTTTTATTGGCGTTTTAATGTGAAGTTTTTACAGAATGAACTGTTCTGCTCTGCTTTTAAAGTTTTATGGACAGAATGGAAGCTGAGGCGCGGTGAATATGAGGACCTGATCTCCTGGTGGGAGATGGGCAAGATACAAATAAAACTGTTCTGCCAGCAGTCCACCCGCCACACCAGCGGCGCCATTAGCAGGACAGTTCAGCAACTCGAGAGGAGTCTGTCACACCTACACACCGAGGTACTCCTCAACAACAGCGAAGACATGAGGAACAGACTGCACGGACAGAAAAAGGTCTTAAACTCTTTTATGTATGAACAGGCAAAGGGGGCGCTGCTGAGACCGCATTTTACCAGCATCAAGGACATGGACGCTCCCACTGCGTATTTTTTTAATTTACAGCGGACTAGAAAAGCCCTGAACAGGATGCTGTTTTTAAAGCGCAATGATGGAACCGTGACCATGGACCCCCGCGAGATGAGACGAATGGCTGTGGACTTTTATACTGAACTATACAGCGCCGACACCTGTGATCCATCCTGCACAGGAGAACTGCTCAGGGATCTCCCGAAGCTCAGAACCGCTCAAGCTGACGCCCTCGACGCCGACCTGCACCTACGGGAGCTGACCGCCGCCATCTCACAGCTGTCACCCGGACGAGCCCCCGGAATCGACGGACTGCCGGCGGAGTTCTACAAACGCTTCTGGGACGTGATCGGTGAGGACCTGCTCGAGGTGTTCCGGTTCTCCATCAGCGCCGGGAGACTCCCCACCAGCTGCAGCAGAGCGGTTCTCACGCTACTTCCAAAAAAGGGAGACCTGAGTTCTCTGAGGAACTGGAGACCGGTATCACTGTTGTGCACGGACTATAAAATCTTGTCCAAATGTCTGTCCAACAGACTGAAACACCACATGCACACAGTGATCCGGTCCGAGCAGACGTACTGCGTACCTGGACGCACTATAATGGACAACCTGTTCCTCATCCGCGACATCATAGACATCTGCACCACGAGTTCTCAGGACCTGGGTCTGTTCTCCATCGACCAGGAGAAAGCTTTCGACAGGGTGGATCACGGGTACATGTTCCACACCCTCACAGCCTTCGGAGTCGGCAGCACGTTTTTATCCTACATTAAGCTTTTATACTCAGGGGCGTCCATCATTTTAAAAGTAGGTGGAGGTCTGAGCAGTCCTCTGATGATGAACAGGGGGATCAGACAGGGCTGTCCCCTCTCTGGACAGCTCTACAGTCTAATGATTGAACCCCTGTTGAACAGACTGAGGACCAAACTGCAGGGACTATCCATCAGAGGACTGCAGGACAGCCTCGTCCTGTCTGCCTATGCTGACGACCTCACTGTTTTTATTAAAGACCAGCAGGACGTTCTCGCACTTACAGACAGTCTTAAGACCTACGAGGGAGCATCGTCCGCCCGGGTAAACTGGAGTAAGTGCGAGACCTTGATTTTAGGACAATGGACAGATAAAAGACCCCCTGTTTTACCTGCAAATCTCCAGTGGGGGTCCGCGGGGTTAAAGTACCTCGGTGTGTTTTTAGTAGGGCTGCAACTAACGATTATTTTGATAATCGATTAATCGGATAAATAAAAAAAATAAAAAAATTCCATGTCTTTACATTTAATCATTTAGCAGACACTTTTATCCAAAGATGTATGTTTTTCAGTAAAATTATTCTATTGTATATTATTATAAATAGTAATTGTATTCAAAATGTTTAAGTTAACATTTCCTGTAATTAATGAAAAGCACAATGAAAGAAATAATGCATCATCTAACCATCCCTCACTTAACAACAAAAGTCAACTCCAAATAACACATGATACTCAGTTGCCTTCAGTAATGAACTAAATATTGTCTGTTCTGTAGCCTATTGGAAAAAAAAATTAACAAATGAATTAATCAGCTATGGAAAAAAAATAAATTAACGAATTAGCCAGTTAACAAAAAAAAATACATGTTGTGTGAAATTTCAATTGGACACCGGGACATATGGCTGCTTTGCACACCGTGTACAAGGCTTCCCCTGTTTGTCTGGACGCGGTCTGAAAGCGGGGCGGGCGGGGGGGGGGGGGGTGCGCCGCGCGCAGTCTCTCAGTGCCGGGACATTTAAAGCCGCGTGCTTTTACGCCGTGCGCGTGTGCGCGTCATCCCGCGTGCTGCTATTGCTCCGCTAAAAACCAGGACGTGTCCTCACTTTAAAAAATCAACCGGGACGCCCGGGACAGGACGTGACATACGGACGTTAAGACACGTTCTCTATCGCTGTTATGATCCAGTTAACAATCAAACACAGCATGCCGCTGCTCTGCCGGTCTCACAGTGTTACGATTTACTTCAGAACTAAAGACTCTCGGGATGTTGTAGTGATTTATCTGCTGTTCAGCTTCATCCTCATCAGTGTTTATTTCAGGAGCTGTATCATCACCGTGCTGCTGCGCATGTTCGCGGAGCTGCATGTTCCACGTTCTTTAGTTTCAGCGTTGGCTGTGTTTCATTTGTACATTTATCCACTTGTTTTGCAGACTCCGCCTCGTTCTGTTTAACCCGCTATTATTTTCCAGCATTATTGAAGCGCTACATGTGACGTAAGCGGTTGCGACATCGCGAGTAACGCGGAAATCGCGCGACCCAACGAATCGATAATGGAAATTCATTATCGATACTTTGGATAATCGATTTTTATCGATTTTATCGATTCGTTGTTGCAGCCCTAGTTTTTAGGAAAGACTGAATATCATGACAAGAACTGGGACGGCGTCTTGGAGAAGGTATGTGCCAAGTTGTCTCAATGGACATGGATCCTGCCCCAGTTGTCCTACAGGGGGAGAGTCCTGGTAGTCAACAACCTGGTAGCCTCAATGCTGTGGCACAGACTCACGGTCCTCAACCCTCCAGCCTCACTCATCAGGGAGCTGCAGAGGCGGATCGTGGACTTCTTCTGGTCTGGACAGCACTGGACCCGCGCTGCAGCCCTGTACCTGCCGGTGCACGAGGGGGGGCAGGGGCTGATCGACCTCAACAGCCGGATAACCACCTTCAGACTCCAGACGGCGCAGAGGCTTCTCTACGGAGACGACCCGGCATGGGCTGGTACCGCCTGTCTACTGCTGCGGAGAACGGAGAACCTGGGCTACGATAAACACCTGTTCCTCCTGAATCTGAGCGAGATGGACTGGTCCAGGACAACTCCGTTCTACCAGTCCGTGCTGAGAGCCTGGAGCTCAACGTTCAACATCAGCAGAACAGAGGTGAAACCATGCTCCTGCGTGGACGAGGAACCGCTGTTCTGCAACCCGATGATCCAGGCTCCACGGCTGACGTCGAGAAGCCTACAACACCGATTCATACGCGCTGGAATCACCAGAGTCAGAGATCTGAGGGTGGACGAAACCTGGAAGAGCACCGAAGACCTCAGCGCTGAAACCGGCATTCAGTCCACCAGGTTCCTGCAAGCCCTCGTCAACGAGGTGGTCTCAGCCCTGCCCTCCTGCTTCAGGGAGATCCTGGGACGGGGACTCGGAGGGACTCATAACACCTACCCATCCCTGTCCATCTCACCGGCAGTGGGAGAAGACCACGATGAGGAGGGAGGGCTCCTGAGGATCAACAGAACCAAAACATCTTTCGAAAAAACACCAAAGAAAGTTCTGTACGGAGTCTGTGTCAAGGTCTCCAACATCAGAACACTAACTGGACTAAGGGAGACCAAATGGCAGGGGCTACTGGCACTGGGCTCCTCCCCACGGGGTAGCTGGAGGTCCCTGTACAAACCCCCCATAGAAAAGAGAACCGCCGACCTGCAATGGAGGGTGGTACACGGGGCCGTGGCCACGAACAGACACGTGGCACATATCGATCCAGAGACGGAGAGCAGGTGTTCCTTCTGTGGACTGGAGGAGCACGTGGAACACCTGTTTCTCAGGTGTGACAGGCTCACGGCGCTCCTTGGGACTCTGAGAGACTGGGCCCTTGCTTTTAAAAGACCGTGGTCTGAGGGGGTTTTTATCTTTGGCCCCGAGTACAAGGCCTCACAGAGACAGACTGTCTGTATTTTTAATTATGTGTTGGGCCAGGCAAAGCTCGCGATCTGGCTCACCAGAAAACACAAACGTCTGGGGTCCGGGTCCCTGGACCCTCTGCACATGTGCGCAGCACTCATTAGAGCCAGAATCCGAGTGGAGTTTGCCTTTTATAAAATGACGGACAGACTCGAGGAGTTTTTAAAGTTGTGGGCTTTTAATGGTGTTTTATGTCGCGTAGATGACGGAGAACTCATTTTACATTTTTAATGTAAAGTGTGAATTTAACTCTTTTATCACGAATCTATGCAGGTATTTATTTATTTATTTATTTATTTACTTATTTTTTAATTTATTTTATCTATTTATTTTTTAGGATATCTTATTTATTGAAAAAATATGGGAAACATTTCTTTTAAAAAGAAAAAAATCCTGTGATTTTTAGTGAAAAAGGGATATCCTTATGATAAAATAAATGTAATTTAAAAGTCAAGTCTCTCTCTGTCTCTCTCTCTGTCTCTCTCTCTCTCTCTCTCTCTCTGCGCATGCGCGGCGTTGAGCGGCGGAGCGGAGCGTGGTGCGAGAGCGCTCGGCGTTTTTTGCTGAGTTTTTTCTGAGTGTTTTGTTGCGTTTTAAAGCAGTTTACGCTGTGATTGTGTGTTTGTTAGTGTGTGTTAGTGTGTTTGTGTGTGTTGTGGAGGAGTAAGGCGTGTTTGAAGCTGTGGAGCGTCTGCTTTCAGCGTGTGGGCTGAAGCATGGCGGCTCCGTACAGCGACGCCGTGTACGAGGCTCTCACCCGCCGTCATGCGATCAAGGTGGATTGCAGAGCGGGTGTGGAGGATTGTTGTCTGGCGGCGGAGGAGGTGGTGGGACGCGGCAATCTGCTCGCGGCGTCCCGGGTGAACAGATCGGTCGTGATTTTCGCTAAAACGATCGAAATCGCGAACGATCTGATTCAAAAGGGAATCGTTTTAAATGGTCAGCTGACTCCGGTCCTACCTTTAAGTACCCCTTCAAAAAAGATTATTCTGTCCAACGTGCCCCCGTTTCTCAAAAACGAGCTTATTGTTCAGGAACTCTCCCGGTTCGGAAAAGTGGTGTCCCCGATTAAAAAGTTTGTTATGAGCCAAAAGATGAAGCATATGATCTCGTACAGGAGAGTGGTGTACATGGTGTTAAAGGACAGGGAGGAGCTCGAACTGTCTATCAAGTTTAAAGTTGATAATTTTGACTATGACATATATGTGAGCTCAAACACAGAGATAAAGTGTTTCAGGTGTGGACAGATTGGACATCTCATTCGAGATTGTCCAAAAAGTGCAGAACCCAACCCCAGAGAATCAGAAAACCCTGAACAGATGCCCGGATCTGACACTGCTGGACCTGCGGTAGTCGTTCCCCCTGCGGCTGCTGTATGTTCAGTAGTGGAGGAAATGGCTCCTGTCCCAGAGTGTGAGGTGGACAAGGCAGGTGTGTCCACTGCAGGTGCAGAAAATGAACGGAAAAACGAGGTGTGTTCTGTACCTGCACCACAAATAGAGGAGTCCAGTGTGGAGCCAGGGGTGGGAAAGCACGAGGCGGTAAAGCAGGGACAAAGTGAAGAGTTAAATGTAAATGCTGTTATGCCTAAGTTCATGGACACTGAAGATGTTGAAATGGTGGAGGAACTTGTTTTTAAAGTCCCCGGTAAAAGAAAGAAGCGGGGGCGCATAAATGAGACCAAACAGGCCAAGAGAGAGGTTCCCACATGTAGTGTTGGAGATTCAGACAGTGATGGCTCTCTGTCTGACTCCGGATGGTCTGTGTGCTCTCAGGACGAGAAACTCCCTGTCCAGTACACTGCAGAAGACATTAAAAAGTTCCTGAGAGTCACAAAAGGTCAGAAAGGGGTACGGGTAGAGGAGTCTTTTAAAAACACACAGCAGTTCATGCATGATGTGAAGTTTTTTAGAAGAGAGGGGGCTTTTACTGTACACGAGGTTTTTAGACTAAAAAAGATACTGACCAAACTGAACAAAGCCCACACCGATGACTCGGGTTAACCCCCTCTAATTTTAAAATGTTTTTTACAGTCTTAGTCATAGTTCTCTATCTTTTTTTAAACATGAGTGATATTAAGATAGGAACTTTAAACTTAAATGGGGCAAGAGACTGTAAGAAGAGAGCTATGTTTTATGAACTTTTAAAACAGAAGAGAGCGGATGTGGTTTTTGTCCAGGAGACACACAGTGATATTAAAAATGCTGTAGATTGGGCAAAAGAGTGGAAGGGGCTCACGGTTTTAAGTCACCTCTCTACCACAAGTGGTGGGGTAGGTGTTCTTTTTACCAGTTATTTTATCCCATGCTCTTACACGGTGGAGGAGGTTTTACCCGGGAGACTGCTAAAAGTTAAAGCCTGCTTTGAAGAGCACACCTTTGTTTTTATCTGTGTTTATGCCCCGACTGCAGCAGCAGAGAGGATGATGTTTTTAAACTCTCTGAGCACTGTGATTTCGAACTGTGATTTTAATGACATTTTAGTGCTGGGTGGTGATTTTAACTGCACTGCTGACGATCTGGACAGAAACCACATGGAACCACACAACGCTTCCCGCAGGCGGCTGTGTGAGTTCATTGAGACCCATGATCTGTGTGACGTATGGCGTGACATACACGGTAATCAGAGACAGTATACATGGGCTCATTCTATAGATAATACGCTCTCTTTAGCCAGACTTGATCGATTTTATTGTTTTAAACATCATTTATCTACTTTTATACGCTGTTTTATATCTCCAGTTGGTTTTACAGATCATTGTATAGTCCAATGCACGATCAGAAAAGCACAGGTGAAGCCCCAAAGTGCATACTGGCATTTTAATACAGCGCTTTTAAATGATGTTCATTTTAAAGAGTGTTTTAGTTATTTTTGGATGGTTTTTAAGACTCGGAAGTCGTCTTTTAAATCATTACAGCAGTGGTGGGACATTGCAAAGATACAGATTAAAATGTTCTGCCAGCAGTACACTCGAAATGTCACTAGTGAAATCACCAGGTCTCTAAAAGAGCTAGAGTCTGAGATCACTAAACTCCAGACTCTAGCAGAGACCACAGGAGATCAAGAGTACATCAAAAATCTAAAAACAAAAAAGATCTCCTTCAATGACTTGCTGGGTGTCACAGCACAGGGGGCGCTGGTCCGCTCACGTTTCCAAAACGTGAATGAATTAGATGCTCCTTCTAAGTTCTTCTTTGGTCTAGAGTGTAAAAATGGACAGAAAAGGTTTATGCATGCCGTGCGTAATAAATCAGGGGATCTCGTCTCTGAGCCTTCTGAGATACGCCGGCAGACAATCAGTTTCTTCTCGAAGCTGTATGAGAGTGAGCGGGTCGATGCACAGGACACAGAGAGGGGCTTTCTGCAGATGCAGGCCAGGATCAGCGAGGAGTCTGCCACAGCACTAGATGCTGAACTGTCGATGGAAGAGGTACAGGAGGCCCTGCAGGGGATGGACAGTGGCAGAACTCCTGGCATCGATGGTCTCCCTGTCGAATTTTACAAGGCACTATGGTCAGTTCTGGGTGAGGACGTGCTGGATGTCCTTAAAGAGAGTGTGAGGGAAGGAAAGCTCCCTGTGAGCAGTCGGAGAGCCGTCCTCACACTGCTGCCAAAGAAGGGAGACCTGACCGAGCTGAAGAACTGGCGCCCCGTGTCATTACTGTGCACAGACTGCAAGCTGCTCTCAAAAACGTTAGCCTCGAGACTGGGGAAGGTGATGGAGCAGATAGTTCACATTGACCAGACGTACTGTGTGCCCGGTAGGTCCATTTTCGATAACATATTTTTAATCCGGGATGTTTTAGAGCTCTCCAGACTTTTACATTTAAAAACTGGACTCGTGTTCTTAGACCAGGAGAAAGCATTTGACAGAGTAGAACACGAGTACATGTGGAAGGTTCTGGAGGCCTTCGGTTTTAACCCTGGTTTTATTAATATGGTAAAGGTGCTGTACAGTGACATTGAGAGTGTACTGAAGGTTAACGGTGGTTTATGTGCTCCTTTTAAAGTACAGCGCGGGATAAGACAGGGTTGCGCGCTCTCCGGGATGTTATACACATTAGCAATTGAACCACTCCTCTGCATTTTAAGAAATCGAATCTCTGGTCTTCATATTCCACAAACCAATGCAACAGTGTGTGTGTCAGCATATGCAGATGACCTGGTGGTGTTTTTAAACTCACAGAATGACGTGAACATTTTAACACATGTTTTAAAGGATTTTAGCGTTTTATCATCTGCCAAAGTGAACTGGGCCAAAAGCGAGGCAGTTTTAATTGGGGACTGGAACGGTGGGGGACCTGCACTTCCCGATGGACTGTCATGGAGGACTGGAAGTTTTAAGTATCTCGGGGTACACTTAGGAGGCAGCGAGTGTGAACAAAAGAACTGGGAGAACATTATTGAAAAAGTAAAAGGACGTTTAAATAGATGGACATGGCTAGTACCTCAGATGTCGTACCGGGGGCGGGTACTAGTCATTAACAACCTCGCTGCCTCTGTCTTATGGAACAAGTTAATGTGTGTGGATCCCCCACCTAACATTTTAACCAAGATACAGGCAATGCTGGTTGATTTCTTCTGGGACCGACTGCACTGGATTCCTCAGGCTGTCCTCTACCTGCCAAAAGATGATGGAGGACAAGGACTTGTTCACCTGGCCAACAGGACCGCTGCATTCAGACTGCAGTATTTACAAAGACTCCTCTTTGGCCCCAAGGATCTTGTATGGAGGGCAGTGGCATACAGGATCCTACAAACCGTGAGTGGACTGGGTCTGGACAGAACTTTGTTTTTTATGAACATTAACGCTCTGAACATCACCAGCTTGCCTGTTTTTTATCGTGGACTTTTTAAGATTTTAGGATTTTATAACATGACTTTTAAAGGTGATCTGCCTTTACACTGGCTCTTGGAGGAACCCCTCATCTTCGGATCTCGGCTGGACATCAACGCCTCCCCTTCGTTGCACAGCAAGCTGATCTCCTCCGGAATCTACACCCTGCGCCACCTAATGAATGCTGCTGGACCTGGTCTGGATCGGGCGGAGGACCTGGCTGCACTGATGGGGATGAGGTCAACACGCGTTGTCGCCCAGCTCCTAGAGCGGTGGAGGTCAGCACTCACCACCAGAGAAAAGACACTACTCCAGAGCTGTGCAACAGGGGAGGTCAGTCCAGTAGGGGAGCATCGTTTCCCCAACACCACCATCACCCCTAAGCTGGAGGACTGCCAGGGGCCCCTACTGGACCACCACAACGAACAAGGCATGGACCTGAGCTCAGCCACGGGGAAACTCCTCTACAGAGCCAGTGTACTTGTTCTTAATAAGAAAAAACTGGAGAACAGAGCTGACACACCATGGAGAGAAACACTAGGCATTGGTAATGACGTAAGACCAGAGTGGAGAGCATTGTACAAACCACCGTTAACCAAGCGGGTGGGGGACCTCCAGTGGAGGATCCTCCACGGTATTATTGCTGTAAATGCTTTTATTTCTGTTTTAAACCCAGATTTTAATGACCAGTGTCCTTTTTGTCACCAGAGAGAAACGGTTTTTCACACGTTTTTACACTGTTTTAGACTGCAACCGTTATTTATCATTTTAAGTGCTGTTTTAAAAGCTCTTAATGTGATTTTTACACCACAGGTTTTTATCCTGGGTTTTAAGTATGTCAAAAAACATAAATACAAGTGTCAACTGGTGAATTTTATTTTAGGACAAAGCAAAATGGCGGTTTACATCAGCAGGAAAAACAAAATTGCACAAACAACAGATGCTGATGTAATCAAGATTTTTAGCCGACTGGTCAAATCCAGAATTTTAATTGATTTTAATTTTTATGAAAGTATGAATGATTTAGACACTTTTAAATCGGTATGGTGCTGCGGGGAAGCAGTATGCTCAGTTAAAGATGATGAGCTCTGCTTCGCACCTGTTTTTACCTAAATATAGTTATGTATTTATTTATTTATTTATTTATCTATTTATTAATACAAAGATTTATATTTGAAATATAAATTATTGGTAAAATAAAGTGTCGTTAAAAGTCAAAGTCTCTCTCTCTGTCTCTCTCTTTCTCTCTGTCTCACTCTCTTTCTCTCTCTGTCTCTCTCTCTGTCTCTCTCTCTCTCTCTCTCTCTCTCGCGGTGCATGCTGGGAGTTTGTGGGAGCAGCGTGTGGAGGTGGAGGGCGCGTGTGTGAGAGCAAACTTTATGTTTTTTTCACTAAGTTTGTTATCATTTCACATGGTGAAGCACTATAGTTTAAAAGGCATAAAACTTATTTAAAAGCGATTTAAAACATCGTTAAAAACTCCGTCGCTGGGAGTTTAATCCCGCGCGGTGGAGCGGCATGGCTACACCCCCCGATGGTGGCGGTGAGCCGGTGACGCTCCGCCACGCCGTCCGGTGCCTGGCCGGTCCCTCGATCCCGGTGGAGGATGTTTTGTGGGGGATGGGTGAGGTGGTGGGCTGTGAGAACATCACGGCGGCGTCGCGTATGCTCAGTTAAAGATGATGAGCTCTGCTTCGCACCTGTTTTTACCTAAATATAGTTATGTATTTATTTATTTATTTATCTATTTATTAATACAAAGATTTATATTTGAAATATAAATTATTGGTAAAATAAAGTGTCGTTAAAAGTCAAAGTCTCTCTCTCTGTCTCTCTGTCTCTCTCTTTCTCTCTGTCTCACTCTCTTTCTCTCTCTGTCTCTCTCTCTGTCTCTCTCTCTCTCTCTCTCTCTCTCTCGCGGTGCATGCTGGGAGTTTGTGGGAGCAGCGTGTGGAGGTGGAGGGCGCGTGTGTGAGAGCAAACTTTATGTTTTTTTTCACTAAGTTTTTTATCATTTCACATGGTGAAGCACTATAGTTTAAAAGGCATAAAACTTATTTAAAAGCGATTTAAAACATCGTTAAAAACTCCGTCGCTGGGAGTTTAATCCCGCGCGGTGGAGCGGCATGGCTACACCCCCCGATGGTGGCGGTGAGCCGGTGACGCTCCGCCACGCCGTCCGGTGCCTGGCCGGTCCCTCGATCCCGGTGGAGGATGTTTTGTGGGGGATGGGTGAGGTGGTGGGCTGTGAGAACATCACGGCGGCGTCGCGTATGCTCAGTTAAAGATGATGAACTCTGCTTCGCACCTGTTTTTACCTAAATATAGTTATGTATTTATTTATTTATTTATCTATTTATTAATACAAAGATTTATATTTGAAATATAAATTATTGGTAAAATAAAGTGTCGTTAAAAGTCAAAGTCTCTCTCTCTGTCTCTCTGTCTCTCTCTTTCTCTCTGTCTCACTCTCTTTCTCTCTCTGTCTCTCTCTCTGTCTCTCTCTCTCTCTCTGTCGCGGTGCATGCTGGGAGTTTGTGGGAGCAGCGTGTGGAGGTGGAGGGCGCGTGTGTGAGAGCAAACTTTATGTTTTTTTCACTAAGTTTTTTATCATTTCACATGGTGAAGCACTATAGTTTAAAAGGCATAAAACTTATTTAAAAGCGATTTAAAACATCGTTAAAAACTCCGTCGCTGGGAGTTTAATCCCGCGCGGTGGAGCGGCATGGCTACACCCCCCGATGGTGGCGGTGAGCCGGTGACGCTCCGCCACGCCGTCCGGTGCCTGGCCGGTCCCTCGATCCCGGTGGAGGATGTTTTGTGGGGGATGGGTGAGGTGGTGGGCTGTGAGAACATCACGGCGGCGTCGCGTATGAACAAAGCCGTCGTGGTGTTCTTAAAGGAGCGGCGCTTTGTGGAGCGGCTAGCCGAGACCGGAATCACGGTAAGTGGCGATTTTCTGACCGTGACGCCGCTGGTTGCCGTCTCCAGTCGGGTGGTCATTGATAACGTGCCCCCGAATATCCCCAACGAGAAGCTGGAACGCGAGCTGCAGCGATTCGGGAAGCTCGTCGGCGAGATTCGGAAAGTGAGATTTAAAAACAAACGCGAGGCGTTTAATCACGTCCTCGCGTTCCGCCGAACCACGCTGATGGTCCTGAAGGAGCCCACGCTGGAGATCTCCTTCAGGGTCACTCACGAGGGACAGAGCTTCCTCATATTCGCGAGCTCGGGGATCCTGCGGTGCTTCTCGTGCGGGGAGCTCGGACACAGAAAGGCGGAGTGTCCGAAAGCGCTACAGACTAGTGGAGGAGAAGGGGAGGAGCAGCGGGGGGGTGACATCCAGGAGCACGGTGAACCTGGGTGCCATACCCCCGAACAAAGCGTAGATGGCGCTGCTGCTCAGAAAATCGGACCTGAACAGGTGAAGCCAAAACGCTCAGGTCCTGAGCTGGTGGCTTCATACGCCCAGGTCACACAGCAGGGCAGTGTGGCCAAGAGGAGCCGCCGTGTCCCATCCCGCCCTCAGAATGAGAACGACACCCGGGGCGAGGAGGAACACCCAAAGGGCCCCAGTGAGGAGGGAACGGCGAGCTCCGAAAAAAAAGATGTGGCTGAGGAACAGCCTGAAATTGTAAAAAAATGTGTGGAGGAGGGCCAAGCTGGAGGAAAAAATGAGGGCACTGAGAGCATTGACGATGCTCCAAGTCAGAGTGCCCAGGGCGGAGAGGTTGGCACAGATGTTGCTGAAACACCATCTCAGGTCTCCTCTGTGTTGGAAAATGGAGACACTCAGGGCGCTCAAACAGAGGAACCTGAAAGCAGCACTGTGCCAGCACAAGAAGAGGTGGAACAGGACAGAGACGACGACACTATGTCAGAGGTCTCTGAGATCGGTTCTCAGGTCGGGGATGACCACCTCTACTCCGCTCAGGAGATCAGCGGTTTTTTAGATGAAACCTTCGGAAAAAGCGTTGAGGTCACTGATTTCTTCCCTGATGTTAATAAATTTATAAAATCTGTTATGAAAATACGTAAGATGGCAAACTATGAAGAAATCAGTCAACAGAAAAGATTTCGTTTAAAAAAATTGTTAACAAAACTGAGAAAGGAACAGGCCTCAACACAAAAGTGATTTTAATATGAAAAGGTTTTTACTGTGGGTTTACTGTAATGTTTTTATCATCTGTTCTGTTTTATTATTTTATTGGTTTTACTCTTCCCCTTTTATATTGGACATGATTTTAAAAATATGATCTTTTAATATAAATGGAGGTAGGGATAGAACTAAAAGAACATTGATAAAGCAGCTTTTTAAAAGTAAAAACTTAGATATTTTGTTTTTACAAGAAACTCACAGTGACCGGGATAATGAGACAGAATGGAGGAGGTGGTGGGAGGAGGGGGACTGCTTCCTCAGTCATGGCACAAACACCAGTGCATGGGTGGCAGTCCTGACCTCCAAAAGAATCACACTCACCAACACCCGTTTTAAAGAACTAGAACCAGGTAGAGTTTTAATCATCCAGGCTGAGATCAATGACACAGAGTTCCTGTTCGTGAACGTGTACGCCCCAAACAACGGGGCACAGAGAGCCAACATGTTCAAAAAATTACACCAGGGTCTACAGCAGTTCCACCCCGACTCACTGATGATTCTAGGTGGGGATTGGAACTGTACTGTGGACTTCACACAGGACAGGAACTCTGAGGAACCTCACCCTCAGTCTGTTGATGTTTTAAAGAGTTTTATCACACAGTATAATCTTGTGGATGTTTGGAGGGAGAGGAACCAGGACGTAAGGCAGTACACGTGGTTAAAGGCATGTGAGAACATGGTCAGTGCTGCCCGTCTGGATCGGTTTTATTTTAAATATACAGACAGAAATAAGGTGCGTTCGGTTTTTAACTCTCCGACTGGGTTCTCCGATCATCATCTTATCATGGTTGATGTAATGCTTCATTTTAATGAAAAGCCCTGTTTTTATTGGCGTTTTAATGTGAAGTTTTTACAGAATGAACTGTTCTGCTCTGCTTTTAAAGTTTTATGGACAGAATTGCAGCGGCGTCGCGGTGAATACGAGGACCTGATCTCCTGGTGGGAAATGGGCAAAATACAGATTAAACTGTTCTGCCAGCAGTTCACCCGCCACACCAGCGGCGCCATCAGCAGGACAGTTCAGCAACTTGAGAGGAGTCTGTCACACCTACACACCGAGGTACTCCTCAACAACAGCGAGGACCTGAGGAACAGACTGCACGGAGAGAAAAAGGTTTTAAACTCTTTTATGTATGAACAGGCAAAGGGGGCGCTGCTGAGAGCGCATTTTACCAGTATCAAGGACATGGACGCTCCCACTGCATATTTTTTTAATTTACAGCGGACTAAGAAACCCCCGAACAGGATGCTGTTTTTAAAACGCAACGATGGAACCGTGACCGCGGACCCCCGCGAGATGAGACGAATGGCTGTGGACTTTTATACTGAACTGTACAGCGCCGACACCTGTGATCCATCCTGCACAGGAGAACTGCTCAGGGATCTCCCGAAGCTCAGAACCGCCCAAGCCGATGCCCTCGACGCCGACCTGCACCTGCGAGAGCTGACCGCCGCCGTCTCACAGCTGTCACCCGGACGAGCCCCCGGAATCGACGGACTGCCGGCGGAGTTCTACAGGCACTTCTGGGACGTGATCGGTGAGGACCTGCTCGAGGTGTTCCGGTTCTCCATCAGCGCCGGGAGACTCCCCACCAGCTGCAGCAGAGCGGTTCTGACGCTACTTCCAAAAAAGGGAGACCTGAGTTCTCTGAGGAACTGGAGACCGGTATCACTGTTGTGCACGGACTATAAAATCTTGTCCAAGTGTCTGTCCAACAGACTGAAACACCACATGCACACAGTGATCCGGTCTGAGCAGACGTACTGCGTACCTGGACGCACAATAATGGACAATCTGTTCCTCATCCGCGACATCATAGACATCTGCACCACGAGTTCTCAGGACCTGGGTCTGTTCTCCATCGACCAGGAGAAAGCCTTCGACAGGGTGGATCACGGGTACATGTTCCACACCCTCACAGCCTTCGGAGTCGGCAGCACGTTTTTATCCTACATTAAGCTTTTATACTCAGGGGCGTCCATCATTTTAAAAGTAGGTGGAGGACTGAGCAGTCCTCTGATGATGAACAGGGGGATCAGACAGGGCTGTCCCCTCTCTGGACAGCTCTACAGTCTAATGATTGAACCCCTGTTGAACAGACTGAGGACCAAACTTCAGGGACTATCCATCAGAGGACTGCAGGACAGCCTCGTCCTGTCTGCCTATGCCGACGACCTCACTGTTTTTATTAAAGACCAGCAGGACGTTCTCGCACTTACAGACAGTCTTAAGATCTACGAGGGAGCATCGTCCGCCCGGGTAAACTGGAGTAAGTGCGAGACCTTGATTTTAGGACAATGGACCGATAAAAGACCCCCTGTTTTACCTGCAAATCTCCAGTGGGGGTCCGCGGGGTTAAAGTACCTCGGTGTGTTTTTAGGAAAGACTGAATATCAAGACAAGAACTGGGACAGCGTCTTGGAGAAGGTATGTGCCAAGTTGTCTCAATGGACATGGATCCTGCCCCAGTTGTCCTACAGGGGGAGAGTCCTGGTAGTAAACAACCTGGTAGCCTCAATGCTGTGGCACAGACTCACGGTCCTCAACCCTCCAGCCTCACTCGTCAAGGAGCTGCAGAGGCGGATCGTGGATTTTTTCTGGTCTGGGCAGCACTGGACCCGCGCTGCAGCCCTGTACCTGCCGGTGCACAAGGGGGGGCAGGGGCTGATCGACCTCAACAGCCGGATTACCACCTTCAGACTCCAGACGGCGCAGAGGCTTCTCTACGGAGACGACCCGGCATGGGCTGGCACCGACTGTCTACTACTGCGGAGAACGGAGAACCTGGGCTACGATAAACACCTGTTCCTCCTGAACCTGAGCGAGATGGACTGGTCCAGGACAACTCCATTCTACCAGTCCGTGCTGAGAGCCTGGAGCTCAACGTTCAACATCAGCAGAACAGAGGTGAAACCATGCTCCTGCGTGGACGAGGAACCGCTGTTCTGCAACCCGATGATCCAGGCTCCACGGCTGACGTCGAGAAGCCTACAACACCGCTTCATACGTGCTGGAATCACCAGAGTCGGAGATCTGAGGGTGGACGGAACCTGGAAGAGCACCGAAGACCTCAGCGCTGAAACCGGCATTCAGTCCACCAGGTTCCTGCAAGCCCTCGTCAACGAGGTGGTCTCAGCCCTGCCCTCCTGCTTCAGAGAGATCCTGGGACGGGGACTCGGAGGGACTCATAACACCTACCCATCCCTGTCCATCTCACCGGCAGTGGGAGAAGACCACGATGAGGAGGGAGGACTCCTGAGGATCGACAGAGCTATAACATCCTTCGAAAAGACACCGAAGAAAGTTCTGTACGGAGTCTGTGTCAAGGTCTCCAACATCAGAACACTAACTGGACTAAGGGAGACCAAATGGCAGGGGCTACTGGCACTGGGCTCCTCCCCACGGGGCAGCTGGAGGTCCCTGTACAAACCCCCCATAGAAAAGAGAACCGCCGACCTGCAGTGGAGGGTGGTACACGGGGCCGTGGCCACGAACAGACACGTGGCACATATCGATCCAGAGACGGAGAGCAGGTGTTCCTTCTGTGGACTGGAGGAGGACGTGGAACACCTGTTTCTCAGGTGTGACAGGCTCACGGCGCTCCTTGGGACTCTGAGAGACTGGGCCCTTGCTTTTAAAAGACCGTGGTCTGAGGGGGTTTTTATCTTTGGCCCCGAGTACAAGGCCTCACAGAGACAGACTGTCTGTATTTTTAATTACGTGTTGGGACAGGCAAAGCTCGCGATCTGGCTCACCAGAAAACACAAACGTCTGGGGTCCGGGTCCCTGGACCCTCTGCACATGTGCGCTGCACTCATTAGAGCCAGAATCCGAGTGGAGTTTGCATTTTACAAAATGACGGACAGACTCGAGGAGTTTTTAAAGTTGTGGGCTTTTAATGGTGTTTTATGTCGCGTAGATGACGGAGAACTCATTTTACATTTTTAATGTAAAGTGTGAATTTAACTCTTTTATCACGAATCTATGCTGGTATTTATTTATTTATTTATTTACTTATTTATTAATTTATTTTATCTATTTATTTTTTTAGGATATCTTATTTATTAAAAAAAATGGGAAACATTTCTTTTAAAAAAGAAAAAATCCTGTGATTTTTAGTGAAAAAGGGATATCCTTATGATAAAATAAATGTAATTTAAAAGTCAAAAAAAAAAAAAGTCTCTCTCTCTCTCTCTGTCTCTCTCTCTCTCTCTCTCTCTCTCTGTCTCTCTCTCTCTCTCTGTCTCTCTCTGTCTCTCTCTCTCTGTCTCTCTCTCTCTGTCTCTCTCTCTCTCTCTCTCTCTCTCTCTCTCTCTCTCTCTCTCTCTCTCTCTCTCTCTGTCTGTCTCTCTCTCTGTCTCTCGCTTTGCACTGTGGGTAGTGGGAGGAGTTCTGACGGTGAGAATAAGGAGCTATGAGCTAGGAGATAGTGTATACTGTTTTTTTTCGTATAAATTGCTGATTAATTAAATAAACAACTGTTCGATTTATTGTTTAAACTCCGTTCAGCAGACTTGCCGTCATGGCGTCTGCTGTAGAAGACCCCCCCCCGCATGACTTTCAGGCACGACTGCAGGTGTATTCCTGACCCGTCTGTAACTGTGGAGGAATGTTTGATTGCTGTTAGCAAAGAGATCGGAGCTCAGAATATAAAGTATGCCTCCAGAATGAACAAAGCCATTGTGTTGTTTCTGTCTAGTGTGGAATTGGTAAACGATCTAATTGAAAGTGGTATCGTTATTAAAGATGAGTTCGTATCTGTTTTGCCTTTATCCAGTCCATCCAAAAGAGTTGTGTTATCAAATGTCCCGCCCGTAATGTCGAAAGAGCAGGTTGAAAAACTGTTAGAGAGATATGGTAAACTAACTGGGTCAATAAGATTGATTCCTAATGGTTCTAAAAACAACGAATTTAAACATATTTTATCCTTTAGACGACAAGCGTCCATGATCCTAAACCCGCAGTACAATCCGTTAAACGTCGCTGTGAATCTGATTGTAGATGATCGGATGTGCACTATCTATATCAGCTCTGAAACGATGCGCTGTTTTAAGTGTGGCAGACAGGGCCACACCAGACAAGCCTGTCCTCTGACCGAGATCCAACAGAGCGACAAGCCCAGCACTGAGCGCGCAGCCGCGGCTCCACAAGCGCCCGACCGCGGGGCTGAGGACAGACCGGAGCCGCCCGCACCGGAGACCAGCGGGAGCACTGAGCCCGGTGCCGAGAGCACTGAGCCCGGTGCCGGGAGCACTGAGCCCGATGCCGGTAGCACTGAGCCCGGTGCCGAGCGCGCTGTCTCCGCTCCGAGTCGAAACGAGGCTGAAATAGAGCCAGAATGTCCCGCACCGATCAGCAACGCGCACCCCGAGATCAGTGCACGACCCGCTAAGGAGCGGACAGGGGGCACACCTGGCACCCCGGACACTCTACTGACGGATGAATCACAGGACAACGTTACACATGGTGGCGTGATGGAACCGACCCCGGGCCCAGCATCCCCCGCCGATCTGGACATCAGGTCAGTCGCGGATGAATCGGACTATGAGGACATGGAGAGTCTGACAGATGAGTTTGATGGGACAGACTCTCAGCTCTCAATGGATCTCAGTCGTGGTACAGGTAGGACCAAACTGTACTCACTTAAGCAGATCAACCAGTTCTTAGACACCACTAAAGGCCAACGTAAACGTAAACGTTTTTTTCCTGATCTAGAAGTATTTCTGATTTCTTGTACATACGCAATGAGGAAAGCAACGTTGGATGAACTGGATAAACCTAAACGTTACAGATTAAAGAAAATCATGAGCACTGTTAGAAAGAACTTGCAGTTAAGAAAATAATTTTATCTATGGCACTGTATAAAACTCACAACCCCCTCTGTAGTGTATACAGCATTTTATACATCATGGCTTGTATCACACTCGGCTCTTTAAATATAAACGGATGTCGTGATTTAAAGAAAAGAACTGCACTTTTCGAACATATGATAATAAAAAAAGTGAACATTCTTTTCCTACAAGAAACACACACTGATGCTGAAAATCAATTACAGTGGACAAATGAATGGAAAGGTCACGTGTTTCTTAGTCATGAGTCCAACACGGCTGCGGGCGTGGCTATTTTATTTACAGTTGAGCTGCAAGTACTGAATGCTGTTATGTTTGAAATCATTGCAGGGAGGTTACTGAGGTTGGATGTAGACATTAACGGGATCTCTTTTTCCTTTTTTAATGTGTATGCTCCAAATGTAGGTGCAGACCGAGTTGTTTTCTTTGCAGAACTTAATGAAGCAATTAAATCAGTTCCCAAAGAGAGAATTGTTGTTTTGGCAGGTGATTTCAATTGTACTTTAAACTCTGACTTGGACAGGAACCATAGAGAACCACATCCACATTCTGCAGCTACTTTTAAAACTGTAGTTGATTTCCATGATCTTGTGGATGTTTGGAGAGAGGCTTTCCCGACAATCACACAATACACGTGGTTAAAAACAACTAGGAATAGGATCTCAGGGGCCCGTCTTGATCGAGTTTATGTACAAAATAGTCAGAGAAGCAGGTTCTTCCGATCTTCAATTCTTCCTTTTCCACTATCTGATCATCATCTTATCTCTGTTACTATATCCATTAAGTCTAACACAGAACAGAAATCTTACTGGCATTTTAATAACAGACTATTGCAGGACCGTCTTTTCATAAAATCTTTTACTTTTTTCTGGGAGGTCTGGAGAGAGAGAAAAACACAGTTCAAGTCCCTCAGACAATGGTGGGACATCGGTAAATCACAAATTAAATGCCTTTGCCAGAAGTACACTGCTCTCAATACGAATATGTTAAAAAACAAAATTAAGCTTCTGGAGAAAGAAATTCTGAAATTCAGCTGCGGTACAGAGAATGGTGGTGAAAATATTGAAACACTTGAACAGAAGAAGATGCTGCTAAAAAATCTAATAGAAGAAAGAGGCCAGGGAGCTCTGATACGAGCGCGATACATGAAGCTCAACCATATGGATGCCCCAACATCATTTTTCTTCAATTTGGAGAAAAAGTCTGGAGAGAAAAAAGCTCTCAATTGTTTACAGCTACCAGACGGGAGACGGACTGAGGATAAGCAGGAAATAATACAACACGCCCTGCTGTATTACCAGGAGCTCTACAACGCTGAAGAATGTGACCAGGCTGCAGTGGACTGTTTACTGAATGATTTACCTCACATATCAGAACAACACAGAAGTGAATTAGAACTTCCATTGACTTTTGAAGAACTCACAACCTCTGCACATGAACAATCTGAGGGCAAGGCCCCTGGGCTAGATGGCCTAACTGCAGAGTTTTATAAAACGTTCTGGCCTTTGATTGGACCTGACCTACACACCGTCCTCCTAGAATCTATGGATTCTGGATATCTTCCACTCAGCTGCCGGAGGGCAGTAGTAACCCTTCTGCCCAAAAAAGGTGATCTTAGTAATCTAAAGAACTGGCGCCCAGTTTCCCTCCTTGGAATAGATTATAAGATCCTATCAAAGGCTCTAACCAATAGAATAAAAAGTTGTATTAAATCAATTATTCATGGAGATCAGTCTTTTTGTGTTCCAGACCGTTCAATTTTTGACAACTTGTTTCTCATAAGAGATCTAATGAAATATGCCGAGGTACAAAAACTGGACATTGGTCTTATATCTTTAGACCACGAAAAGGCATTTGATAGAGTGGATCACTCTTATCTGTTCAAGACCATTGAAGCCTTTGGGTTTGGCCCCAGTTTCACATCATGGATCAAGCTTCTTTACACAGATGTGTATAGTTTTCTTAAAATTAATGGTCGACTTACAAGACCTTTCAGCGTCAAGCGTGGCATACGACAAGGTTGTGGACTATCTGGGCTGTTGTACACAATAGCAATTGAACCTCTGCTGATGGCCCTGAGGAAACGGCTCGGTGGTGTAACAATCCTTGTGAGAACGGATGAAGATATAGAATGGGTGACAAAGTGCCTCAAGACTTTCCAAGCGGCTGCTTCATCTAAGATCAACTGGAACAAAACCTCAGCCTTTCTCATGGGCCAATGGAGAGAGCGTATACCACCGTAACTCCCACAGCAATGTTCATGGAACTCACACGGACTCAAAATACTTGGAGGTTTTTTTGGGAATGAGTCTTATATGCAGAAGAACTGGGATGGACTAATGGACCAAACGCTTAGCAGGCTTCAATGGTGGAAGTGGGTCCTTCCTCAGTTATCATATCGGGGAAGAGTACTTGTAATTAATAACCTCATAGCCTCCATGTTATGGCATCGTTTGACAGTTCTGGATCCTCCTGCTAAATTAATACATCAGATACAGAAGGCCTGCATAGACTTTTTCTGGGATGGATTTCACTGTCTCCCACCTGGAGTGTTACATTTTCCGCTAGAGGAAGGAGGTCAAGGGCTCATTTACATCTATGGGAAAATAAAGACTATGCGACTACATACAGCCCAAAAACTTTTATATCATGGACCTAATACACCATGGGTCCATTTTGGGCTAGGACTCTTAAGGACTTTCGGGGGACTGGGATATGATAGACAGTTGTTTTTGATGTCCTATCAAGATGTGGAAAAAATAATAACTGTGCCAAGTTTCTATGGGTCTGTACTCAAGGTTTGGGGGATGTTTAGAGTACGAAGGGTAAAAGAGGCTCACTTTGGCTTAGACGAACCACTACTCTCTAACCCAGTGATTCTCAATTATTTTCTGTTAAGCCCCCCCTAGGAAGAAGTGAACTTTTTGCGCCCCCCCCCCCCCCCCCCCCCCCCCCTTCACATGACAAAATGGGATGAAAAAGTATTTTTACACGCCCACTGTAGTATCATTTGTCTATAAATTTGTTCGAAGTACAACTCTTTTATAACAATGTCT
>JAFMOC010001394.1:0-22637 GCA_019802505.1 Corydoras sp. C115
CCAAAAGAAAAGCTAAGATAACTATCCATACATTATCTTCCACTCTATCCTGTACTAGGGTCGCGGTGGGGTTCCCCATGCCCATCCAGGGGAGAACGTTTCGGGCGCAGGGCAGATACACCCAGGACAGGGCGCCAATCTATCGCTGGGCACACACTCACACACTCTATATGGGGCAATTTGGAGAACCCAATTGACTTGATCCATGTTTTTGGACTGTGGGAGGAAACCGGAGAACCCGGAGGAAACCCACGCGGACACGGGGAGAACATGGAAACTCCACCCAGATGGGGATTGGAACCGGGAATCCCTAGCGCTGAGAGGAGAACATGCTAAACCACTAAGCCACCGTGTTGCCCACAAAACAACACTACAGATATAATTACAGGCGACATGAACGCTCTAAAGCCGTCACTCAAAAACCGACAGGGTGGTGATAACACCTGTTCTGAGTGTAACGCTAAAAATGTGGAACACAAGCAGGAAAACACGGAGGGGGGGGCGCCGGGGGGGTGGGTGGGGGGGCTGCTAGCCGCTTCCTCTCAGTCACACGCTGCGCCGAAATGTCAGTGTGCTTTCAGATTTCGTTGTGTTTGTTTTGGTGGTGAGGTGCAGCTGCACACCCAAACAGGCGTTGTAGTTTTAGCCTTCATGCATTCATCTTCTGAAACGGGTCACGCCAATCAGACACAACAGAGCGCGCGTCCAAGTCCAATCTATATATTAATTAATAAATAGATTGGACTTGATTTATTAATTTTATTGTAATGAAGAGCACCAACTATTAAATATTCATTCATTCATTTATTCATTATCTTCTGCTTTATCCTCTATTAGGGTCGGGGGGGGGGGGGGGGTTCCCCATGCCCATCCAGGGGAGAACGTTTCGGGCGCTGGGAAGATACACCCAGGACAGGACACCAATCCATCACTGGGCACACACTCACTCACACAGACACACTCTATATGGGGCAATTTGGACAACTCCATTGACCTTGATCCATGTTTTTGGACTGTGGGAGGAAACCGGAGAACCCGGAGGAAACCCACGCGGACACGGGGAGGACATGGAAACTCCACCCAGATGGGGATTCGAACCGGGAATCCCTAGCGCTGAGAGGAGAACATGCTAAACCACTAAGCCACCGCGCCGCCAGTCGGGCGTAATTTACTTTCCAAAATGTCATTGTATTCTGCTAGCATTCATATTACTGACCTACTTACTTACCTACCTAACTACCCACTAACTTACCTAACTACTTAGTTACATCGCTGGGCTCACACTCACTCACACACACACACACTCTATATGGGGCAATTTGGAGAACTCCATTGACCTTGATCCATGTTTTTGGACTGTGGGAGGAAACCGGAGAACCTGGAGGAAACCCACGCGGACACGGGGAGAACATGGAAACTCCACCCAGATGGGGATTCGAACCGGGAATCCCTAGTGCTGAGAGGAGAACATGCTAAACCACTAAGCCACCGTGCCACCTTCCCTCTATTATATTACTGTTTGTTTTATTGTACTGATACTGCTACTGGCTAAATTTCCTTTGGGATAAATAAAGTATTCTATCTATCTAGGGTGGCACGGTGGCTTAGTGTTTAGCATGTTCTCCTCTCAGCATTAGGGATTCCAGGTTCGAATCCCAATCTGGGTGGAGTTGGGTGCCGCCCAACTATTAAATAATAAGACTAATAATCCTCTGGTAGAAGCCATTATTCTCATGTGTATTCGTCTTTTGTCGAGCGCATTTCAAAGACATATGCGGTTCAAAGGGTTCATACATAATCAGGGCTGGACGGGGACAAAAAAAAATCGGCCCCGGCATTTTTGGCTCAGACGGGCCCCCTCGTAATTAGCAGAGCGCAACCGACTAATAATTTATTTATGAGCTCCCTGTGAAAAAGGTATTTTATTATTATCTCAATCCCTGCTTTAATTATTGTTGTACTTTATTCAGCATCTTAAGGTTACATATTATTTTACATAATCAGAAAAGGCAGGGCGGCACGGTGGCTTAGTGGTTTAGCATGTTCTCCTCTCAGCGCTTGGGATTCCCGGTTCGAATCCCAATCTGGGTGGAGTTTCCATGTCCTCCCCGTGTCCGCGTGGGTTTCCTCCGGGTTCTCCGGTTTCCTCCCACAGTCTAAAAACATGGGTGAAGTGAATTCTCCAAATTGCCCCATATAGAGTGTGTGTGTGTGAGTGAGTGGCCAGTGATAGATTGGCGTCCTGTCCTGGGTGTATCTGCCCAGCGCCCAAGACGTTCTCCCCTGGATGGGCATGGGGAACCCCCCCCCCCCCCCGCGACCCTAATAGAGGATAAAGCGGAAGATAATGGATGGATGGATATAGTGGGCGGTGGTTAGCATGTTCTCCTCTCAGCACTAGGGATTCCCGGTTCGAATCCCAATCTGGGTGGAGTTTCCATGTTCTCCCCGTGTCCGCGTAGGTTTCCTCCGGGTTCTCCGCTTTCCTCCCACAGTCCAAAAACATGGCTCGAGGTGAATTGAAGTCTCCAAATTACCCATATAGAGTGTGTGTGTGTGAGTGAGTGGCCAGTGATAGATGGGGAACCCCCCCCCCCCCCCCCCGTGACCCTAATAGAGGATAAATCGGAAGATAATGGATGGATGGATATATATTTTCCCGGTTTGAATCCCAATCTGGGTGGAGTTTCCATGTTCTCCCCGTGTCCGCGTGGGTTTCCTCCGGGTTCTCTGCTTTCCTCCCACAGTCCAAAAACATGGATCAAGTCAATTGAGTTCTCCAAATTGCCCCATATAGAGTGTGTCTGTGTGAGTGAGTGTGTGCCCAGTGATAGATTGGCACCCTGTCCTGGGTGTATCTTCCCAGCGCCCAAGACGTTCTCCCCTGAACCCGCGACCCTAATAGAGGATAAAGCGGAAGATAATGGATGGATGGAATCAGAAAAGGCTTATAGTCATGCGTAACGCCAACCTAAAAAAAAACCCAAAAACAAACGGCTGGAGTTGGCTTCAGACCTGCTTATAACCAAATAAATAACATCACATTCAAAAAAATTAAAGTTGATCCTTAATCATTCATTCATTATCTGTAGCTGTAGTCCTCTACTAGGGACAGGGCGTCAGGGCGTCAATCTATCGATGGGAACACTCACACACACACACTGACTATTTAGGGGCAATTTTTAGTTACTTAGCTAGATGTTTAGCTTTATGATCATTTAGAAAAGGCAAATAATGAATCTTGATAAATAAAATGATTCAGGTGGGTTTTGCCTATCGGAGAAAAACAGGACTAAATTAGGAAAATGATATTAAAATTAGAGGCACCTGACCGATGGTATCTGTAGCTCATTTATCAGCCAGAGTTTAAGTTCAGTCTGTTTGTGTAGCACTGTGTATAACAGTACGTCATCTCGAAGCAGCTTCACACCATTTCAAACCCGAATTCATTCATTATCTCCCGCTTTATCCTCTATTAGGGTCGGTGGGGTTCCCCATGCCCATCCAGGGGAGAACGTCTCGGGCGCTGGGCAGATACACCCAGGACAGGACGCCAATCCATCGCTGGGCACACACTCACTCACACACACACACACACTCTATATGGGGCAATTTGGAGAACCCAATTGACTTGATCCATGTTTTTGGACTGTGGGAGGAAAGCGGAGAACCCGGAGGAAACCCACGCAGACACGGGGAGAACATGGAAACTCCACCCAGATTGGGATTCGAACCGGGAATCAGAACCCCAATAGTACCACCACAGAGCAGGGGTTATTGGGTGGGGGCATTATTCCTATCCCAGCAGTGTGACTGAGGTGGAGAAATGAAACTCCAGCAGCACTGCTGCACTAGAACCCCCTCACCACATCAGTGTCACTGCAGAACCGACAAGAAACAATCCACCACCCAAATGATACCTGTTCTGTGATGCTCCTGACCAACAGAGAACAGAGAACCAACAACAAAAAACACAGATGGACTACAGTCTGGAATTATAAAACTACAAAATATATATCTAAATAAGTACATAAGACATTAAGGGAAGAATATATACACAGTATGTATGTGTGTGTATGTATATATATAATATATATATATATTATATATATATATATATATATATATATATATATATATATATATATATATATATGTGTGTGTGTGTGTATATATGTTTATATATATATATATATATATATATATATATATATATATATATATACACATATATATATATATATATGTATATATGTATGTATGTGTGTGTATGTATTCTGCATTCTTTTGTTTGGAGCTTTATGGCCAGGTTACCACTATTTACAAGAACGTGTTTTTATCTCTAAAGGTACTGAAAATGTGCTGAACCATGACTTCAGAACATGGGTACATTCCAAATTAGGACATTTTCCACTCTGCTACACTCACTGCATGTTTTTAGGTTATTGTTATTATTATTATTATTATTATTATTATTATTATTATTATTTTATTTAGTTAGTTAGTTATGTGACTTTTGAAGATCATGAATCGGTTAGAAACCTGAAAAGCAGAAGTGAGTATGTTTTTTTTTTTTTAATTCTGAAACCTTCTCCCCTGGATGGGCACGGGAACCCCCCGCGAGCCTGGCAGAGGATTAAGCAGAAGATAATGAGATGAGATGAGATTATCTAATCCCGGCTTTGTGTCCTAATAATGTTTTTTTTAGGGAATTTCATGCTGCCCTTGTATAAACTGCACCACTGCAACCTCTTAAAATGACTATATATTAATTATTACCTTACTATCAATAATCTCACAGTTGTTTTTTTTTTTTAGTCCATAATTCAGGAAGTGAAATTCAAGCCGTGTTCATTTAAATGGCAAAGAGAACGAAATCAAACAGAAATAGGTCATGGATCATGTGATGCCGCTCGATACGCCCCGCGTGCCCGTTTAAGGCCCATGAGCCGGTCGAAGTAAGCCGTGTTTTGAAGTCCCAGGTTAGCTTCGGCGTTTGCAGGTAGCTAATTATGTGTGTGTATCCAGGAACACGCTCCCTGTTATCGTAGGTTAGCCTTGGCCCCGTAGGACCAGCTGTTGTGCTTCGGGCTGTTGCGTAACCGCAGTGTCAGCTCGGTCTGTAACTGAGAGCTTTGCCCCTTCTATCCCTTATAAAACCCGTGATCTGCTAATGACAGACGGCGCATGGGCATTTCAGAAAGCAGGAGCACGACTCTTACACTCATTCCACATTCATTCATCCATTATCTCCCGCTTTATCCTCTATTAGGGTCGCGGTGGGGTTCCCCATGCCCATCCAGGGGAGAACGTTTCGGGCGCTGGGCAGATAGACCCAGGACAGGGCACCAATCCATCGCTGGGCACACACTCACTCACACAGACACACTCTATATGGGGCAATTTTGAGAACTCAATTGGCTTGATCCATGTTTTTGGACTGTGGGAGGAAACCCACGCGGACACGGGGAGAACGTGGAAACTCCACCCAGATGGGGATTCGAACCGGGAATCCCTAGTGCTGAGAGGAGAACATGCTAAACCACTAAGCCACCGTGCCGACTACACTCATTATTCATTCATTCATTCATTCATTATCTCCCGCTTTATCCTCTATTAGGGTCGCGGTGGGGTTCCCCATGCCCATCCAGGGGAGAACGTTTCGGGCGCTGGGCAGATACACCCAGGACAGGGCGCCAATCTATCGTTGGGCACACACTCACTCACACACACACTCTATATGGGGCAATTTGAAGAACTCAATTGGCTTGATCCATGTTTTTGGACTGTGGGAGGAACCCGGAGGAAACCCACGCGGACACGGGGAGAACGTGGAAACTCCACCCAGATGGGGATTCGAACCGGGAATCACTAGCGCTGAGAGGAGAACATGCTAACCACTAAGCCACCGTGCCGACTACACTCATTATTCATTCATTCATTCATTATCTCCCGCTTTATCCTCTATTAGGGTCCCGGTGGGGTTCCCCATGCCCATCCAGGGGAGAATGTTTCGGGCGTTGGGCAGACACACCCAGGTCAGGGCGCCAATCCATCGCTGGGCACACACTCACTCACACAGACACACTCTATATGGGGCAATTTTGAGAACTCAATTGGCTTGATCCATGTTTTTGGACTGTGGGAGGGAACCGGAGAACCCGGAGGAAACCCACGCGGACACGGGGAGAACGTGGAAACTCCACCCAGATGGGGATTCGAACCGGGAATGCCTAGTACTGAAAGGAGAACGTGCTAACCACTAAGCCACCTACACTCATTATATTTATACGTATTTTTTTATTATTGTAGGACCGTGTGCGTGTATTTTTTTTTATTTATATTTTTTTTATAACGCATGTGCGATCGAGTAGATTTCTTTTTCGGTTAGTGGCTCGTTGCCGTTGGTTGACGTGCTGGGGCTCAGTGAGGGAGTGTCGGAGGATTTGTCGCCTCTTATTTCAGTGTGCTGGTCTTTCAGGATTCTCTCACTTGAGGAACATGCTGAATGGCTCAGAGGCTTTTGTACTTCAATTATAACTTAAACATAAAAACCTACGATACTGTTACTACACGCACAATGCATGTTTACTGAACGCCAACAACCAGACCGTTCTAAATGGGAAAGCATTCTCTATAGTGATCGAGAGGTATTTAAATAAACTCTCACACACACAGACGTTTGTTTTTAAGGACTGTACACAGACCTAATTTCATAGAGACTTATTTAAGTGATCTATTTTGCCTACAGTGTTTACACACAGGCGGCAGCATGTTCTCCTCTCAGCACTAGGGATTCCCGGTTTGAATCTCGCTGGAGTTTCCATGTTCTCCCCGTGTCCGCATGGTTTTCCTCCGGGTTCTCCGGTTTCCTCCCACAGTCCAAAAACATGGAACAAGTCAATTGAATTCTCCAAGTTGCCCCATATAGAGTGTGTATGTGTGAGTGAGCGTGTGCCCAGTGATAGATTGGCACCCTGTCCTGGGTGTATCTGCCCAGCGCCCGAAAAGTTCTCCCCTGGATGGGCATGGGAAGACCCCCCCCCCACCCCCCACACACACACACAACCACACACAACCCTAGTAAAGGATAAAGCGTCCAAAAACATGTCCAAAAACATGGATCAAGTCAATTGAGTTCTCCAAATTGCCCCATATAGAGTGTGTCTGCGTGAGTGAGTGTGTGCCCAGTGATAGATTGGCACCCTGTCCTGGGTGTATCTGCCCAGCGCAGGCATGGGGAACCCCCCCCCCCCACACACACACACACACACACACACACACACACAAAACCCTAGTAAAGGATAAAGCGTCTAAAAACATGGATCAAGTCAATTGAGTTCTCCAATTGCCCCATGTGTATGCGTGAGTGTCTGTGTGAGTGAGTGTGTGTGTGCCCAGCGATGGATTGGCGCCCTGTCCTGGGTGTATCTGCCCAGCGCCCGAAACTAATATAGGATAAAGCAGAAGATGATGGATGGATGGATGGATTACAGAACTGGTAACGATGTAATGGCCTTTCCCATCCTGCACACAGCAATGATTTACTCAGGGTAAATTGGGGGAGGGGACTTAAAAAGGGTATTATCTGAACTCCTGAAGCTGTAGCTGTTCCATTACATTACCCCATGTTACAGACTTATATTTAAAAGACTGGCAACTATCCCAACTTAATGGTTGGGGTACGAACACAGGGCAGCCATACACCCCTCCTGATATCCCATCACCCCAATCACCGAGCTACTATGTCCACATGATTAATGAGATCACGTGTGATTACGTGTTTAACCCTTTAACCAACCCTATAGACTCGGCGTGACGTTAATTACCGCCATTATGTTAACAGCTGAATTGACACTTTGTTTGTCAGTAAACTCGGACTGAGTCTTCCTCGGGCGGAGAACCACCAACCACATGAACCTCTGTGTACAAAAACATCACATACAACTGCTACATATACACTACCTTGCTCCATGTCCTCCACTTACCATATAGATGGACTTTGTAGTTTTACAATTACAGACTGTAGTCCATCTGTGTTCTTGTCCTCAATGGACTTAAAAAGTTTTCCAATTGTTAAATACGGGTCACATGATCATCACCCAATCTGTACAATAGTATCCTACACTCTTGTTGCTGCCCGACCGCTCAAGGAGGACGATTCCCCTACGAAGCCTTGGTCCTCACAATGTTTCTTCCTTAAAATACCAACATAACGCAGAGTTTTTTCTTGCCACTGTTGCTTCGGCTTTCTCTTTCGGGGTTTTTTTTAAGGCTTTTAACTCTGTAAAGCAGCTTTGTGACAATGTACTATTGTAAAAATCGCTATATAAATAAATTACTTGAACTTTGTTGTTTTTAGTTCCCTGTTGGTTCTCTGTTGGTCAGGAGCATCACAGAACAGGTATCATTTGGGTGGTGGATTGTTTCTTGTCAGTTCTGCAGTGACACTGATGTGGTGAGGGGGTTCTAGTGCAGCAGTGCTGCTGGAGTTTCATTTCTCCACCTCAGTCACACTGCTGGGATAGGAATAATGCCCCCACCCAATAACCCCTGCTCTGTGGTGGTACCATTGGGGTTCTGACCATTAGAACAGAGTACACAGTATGTACTGTAGAACACAAACAGATGGACTACAGTCTGGAATTGGAGAACTACAAAAGTTTGGACATGCCCACTTTTTTGCTCCGTTCTCCATGTCCTCCATTTACCAAAAAGATGGACTTTGTAGGTCTACAATTACAGACTGTAGTCCATCTGTGTTCTTGTTGTTGGTTCTCTGTTCTCTGTTGGTCAGCAGCATCACAGAACAGGTATCATTTGGGTGGTGGATTGTTTCTTGTCAGTTCTGCAGTGACACTGATGTGGTGAGGGGGTTCTAGTGACACTGCTGGGATAGGAATAATGCCCCCACCCAATAATCCCTGCTCTGTGGTGGTACCATTGGGGTCCTGACCATTAGAACAGAGTACACAGTATGTACTGCAGAACACAAACAGATGGACAACAGTCTGGAATTGTAGAACTACAAAGTCCATCTTTACAGAAAGTGGAGCAAAAGGGGGTGTCTCCAAACTTTGTGTATATTTTTCCTGTAAGGTCAAGAAACTGTTATGCTGTGGGCTTAAATGTATGTGAACACTCATTATAATCCAATTCGAGTTCAGACTAATTTACAGTTTGCAGCTTTAGGAAAAGGTTCTAGAGGAACTTTGGAATTTGTGACGACTGCAATTCGACTCCTTCTCATCCAACAATCCTGACTCGACAATTTTACCCAAACGCACTCCAAGGTCATGTGGGATTAGTTTGCTTGACAAATAAAGGGTATCGTACGGTTAACCTGAATATCAATTGGACTGGCGGTCCTGCAGGACGCCCCCTAATGGACTCACATATAGATTTCCATTTGTTTAATATCTGTACATGGCTGTTCTACCCTGGCCGCTCAAGTGTCACTCAAGTGGAGACTCCACTCAAGTGGAGTCCCCCACTGAGTCTCGGTCCTCACAAGGTTTCTTCCTTAAATAACAACATAACGGGGAGTTTTTTCTTGCCACTGTCGCTTCGGCTTGCTCTTTGGGGGTTTAAAGGCTTTTCATTCTGTAATGATTCGACGATTCGATTCGGAGAACCGTAGTCGACTATGAACCTCATAGTCGAATGTACCATTTTGACCACATGGTGGCGCCCATGGCTGCTGCTAAGCATTAGTTTTTACATGAAATGTCTTTGTTTTCGTTATATATATAGCCTTTTGTCAAATAAAATCATCCTAATTTCTAGAAAAAAAAAGAAAAACAAAAAAAAAGGTTTTCTTTTGTTAGAAAAACAAGTAAAATATTAAAAATAAATCTTTTTTAAAAACTACGCTTATAGCGCCATCTTGTGGTGAAATCTTAACTGATTCGACTATCAGTCGACTATAGGGGAAATCTGCCGAATCCGATTCGACTATGAAAATCTTTAGTTGAAGACACCCCTAGTGATGTACTGTTGTAAAAAGCGCTCTATAAATAAATAACTTGAACTTAAACTTAAAGCAGAAGTCGACTAAAGCACATGGTTCGTTAAAAAGAAATGTTTTGAGAAGCCGTGACGGTCAGGCGTCCTCATGTAATCTCGGTCCGGAATGTCACAATTGCACACAGTATGGAAATTTACATTGTGTGTGTGTGTGTGTGTTGCAGCTGGATTCCACTGTCCGGTCTGTTCAAAGTTTGTTGCTTCCAATGAAATGGACCTCCACATCATCATGTGCCTCACTAAACCCAGACTGACCTATAACGGTGAGAAGACCTCTATTTATCTTGTTTTTCAGCCGGCGGCCGGCGTCACGCTCGGCCAGTCGGCCTGCAAATCATTAACTCGGCTGACTCGGCGTCTCTGCTGACCTGACGCTTACTCTGAGATCACCTTTAGATTACAGCCACTCGTTTTTCCGGATTAACCCGGTGTTATTATTAAACGGAGGTCATCGCATCACGCCTCGTCCTTCTCTTTCACGCTGTATGATTGTCTGTGTTTTATTATGTCCTCATCATCACACACACCGCGATAAGCAGCACCTCTGATGCCTTCGGCCAAGTGTTTACTTTACGACTTCTAAAGTCTACAAATCACAAATCAAGAGTCGTTTAAAGCCCTGTGTGTATTTACATCGACGGTCAGGTGCTTACTTCGTACCACCATGACTCAGAAAAGCCGATGGGTGATGTCATATATCCAGTGCTTGGACAGGGTGGTGGTAAACACGATAAACAGGAGTGTGGGTGGAGTCCCTTACGCATTAGAGAGCAGTTTCGTGGTGACGACGCTCTCTGGAACTCATTCCTGTCTGTCCAGCTTTCATTGAGACACTGAAGATAACCCAACTCCAGTTTATCTCTTTAATATTCATCCATTATCTTCCGCTTTATCCTCTATTAGGGTCGGTGGGGGGATGGGGGGGGGGGTTCCTCATGCCCATCCAGGGGAGAACGTTTCGGGCGCTGGGCAGAAACACCTAGGACAGGGCGCCAATCTATCACACACTCACTCACACAGACACACTCTATATGGGGCAATTTGGAGAACCCAAATCGACCTGATCCATGTTTTTGGACTGTGGGAGGAAACCGGAGAACCCGGAGGAAACCCACACGGACACGGGGGGGGAGAACATGGAAACTCCACCCAGATGGGGATTCGAACCGGGAAATCCCTAGCGCTGAGAGGAGAACATGCTAAACCACTAAGCCACCGTGTCGCCTATTCATTCATCCATTATCTTCCGCTTTATCCTATATTAGGGTTGCAAGGGGGGGGGGTTCCCCATGCCCATCCAGGGGAGAACGTTTCGGGCGTTGGGCAGATACACCCAGGACAGGGCGCCAATCCATCACTGGGCACACACTCACTCACACAGACACACTCTATATGGGGCATTTTGGAGAACCCAATCGACCTGATCCATGTTTTTGGACTGTGGGAGGAAACCGGAGAACCCGGAGGAAACCCACGCGGACACGGGGAGAACATGGAAACTCCACCCACCCATGATTCGAACTGGAAATCCCTAGCGCTGAGAGGTGAATGTGCTAACCACTAAGCCATCGTGCCGCCTATCTCTTAATAAATGTCTTTGAACAGTAGCGTTCTGCAACAGCACCCTCATCTGGCTAGAGTATAAACTGCCCCCGCCCTCCCGACCCTGCGTCTGACTCATGTCTTCCCTTTCATGACTTTAGAGGATGTTTTGACAAAAGACTCTGGGGAGTGTGCGATATGCCTGGATGACATGGCGCAGGGGGACACCATAGCGAGACTGCCCTGCCTCTGCATCTATCACAAGGGGTAAATAAACAGCACGGAACGTGCACCGCCACCACAGCACACGTCTGTCTCATCCAGCAGTCTCACCCGGGGTCTGGTTACTAATCCATGTTTGCATTCTCACAGGTGCATTGACGAGTGGTTTGAAGTGAACAGGTCCTGCCCAGAACATCCCGCAGATTAAACAATGGAGATAATGTTCAGGTATTTAATATCATACTGACATCTGTGTTCTCACCAAACAGGGGACATGAAGAGCCACAGTGGTGACCACGCTTCGTATTTCAATTCATTCATTCATCATCTTCCGCTTTATCCTCTATTAGGGTCGCGGGGGGTTCCCCATGCCCATCCAGAGGAGAACGTCTCGGGCGCTGGGCAGATAGACCCAGGACAGGGCGCCAATCCATCGCTGGGCACACACTCACTCACACAGACACACTCTATATGGGGCAATTTGGAGAATTCAATTGACTTAATCCATGTTTTTGGACTGTGGGAGGAAACCGGAGAACCCGGAGGAAACCCACGTGGACATGGAAACTCCATCCAGATGGGGATTCGAACCGGGAACCCCTAGTGCTGAGAGGAGAACATGCTAAACCACTAAGCCACTGTGCTGCCTATTCATTCATCCATTATCTTCCACTTTATCCTCTATTAGGGTCGCGGGGGGGGGGTCCCCATGCCCATCCAGGGGAGAACGTTTCGGGCGCCGGGCAGACACACTCAAGACAGGGCGCCAACCTATCGCTGGGCACACACTCACTCACACACACACACTCTATATGGGGCAATTTGGAGATGACTTGATCCATGTTTTTGGACTGTGGGAGGAAACCGGAGAACCCGGAGGAAACCCACGTGGACGCGGGGAGAACGTGGAAACTCCTCCTCTCAGCACTAGGGATTCCCGGTTCGAATCCCCATCTGGGTGAACATGCCAACCACTAAGCCACCGTGCCGCCCTTCATATTTCAGTATTGTATTTAAAATTCTGTACAGTTTTTAAAACCAGCGATTATCGCGATCTAATGTTGCATTTGGGGAGGTGGCACGGTGGCTTAGTGGTTTGGCATGTTCTCCTCTCAGCACTAGGGATTCCCGGTTCGAATCCCCATCTGGGTGGAGTTTCCATGTTCTCCCCGTGTCCGCGTGGGTTTCCTCCGGGTTCTCCGCTTTCCTCCCACAGTCCAAAAACATGGATCAAGTCAATTGAGTTCTCAAAATTGCCCCATATAGAGTGTGTCTGTGTGAGTGAGTGTGTGTCCAGCGATGGATTGGCGCCCTGTCCTGGGTGTATCTGCCCAGCGCCCGAGACGTTCTCCCCTGGATGGACATGGGGAACCCCACCGCGACCCTAATAGAGGATAAAGCAGGAGATAATGAATGAATGAAAAGGATATATTAGCTGTGTCCTCGAATCGCATACTAAAATGTAGGTACTAACAGTACTTACACACAAGGGAGTGTGTCCCCCACATTACACACAAGGGAGTGTGTCCCCCACATTGAGTGAAATGAGCACACGTGCCCGGAGCGGTGGGCAGTCCAGTACCGGGTGCCCCGGGGAGCAATAGGGTTGGGTGCCTTGCCCAAGTGCACTTCAGCTCTTCAGCCGTAGTACTTGGTGGGACCAGGAATCGAACCGGGGACCTTCAAGGACGCAAGGCTGGTTCCTACAACTCCCCTCAAGTAGTGGAGACCGTTTAGGGGCATTCATAGGCTTGTGGTTAAGAAACCAGCTTTGTGACCTGAAGGTTCCACCGGTCCCAACAAGTACTATGGATGAAGTGCTTATGGGCAAGCCACCTAACCCCAACTACCCACCGCTCCGGGCAAGTGTGCTCACTTCACTCAGTGTGTGTGTGTATATGTGTTTCATTTGCACGGATGGGTTAAATGTGGAGGACTAATTCCGCTGTGTAAACACTGAAGGCAAAATAAGTCACTTAATGGCTTTCCAACATCCTCGCTCACTCAAAAAGCCTACTTCTTTACTAGTTGAGTAAAGTAATCACCAATAATGCGCCTGCCATATTACAAAAGTCATCTTCACTGTTCTGTTAAAATCCATCCATCCATTATCTTCTGCTTTATCCTCTATTAGGGTCGCGGTGGGGTTCCCCATGCCCATCCAGGGGAGAACGTTTCGGGCGCTGGGCAGATACACCCAGGACAGGGCGCCAATCCATCGCTGGGCACACACTCACTCACACAGACACACTCTATATGGGGCAATTTGGAGAATTCAATTGACTTAATCCATGTTTTTGGACTGTGGGAGGAAACCGGAGAACCGGAGGAAACCACGAGGACGGGGGAACATTGAAACTCCAACCACAGATGGGGACTTTCCAACAGGAATCCCCATCTGGGAGGAACATTCAAATCTCCCCGTGTCCCGATGGGTTTCCAACCAGGAATCCCCTAGTGCTGACAGGCGAACATTAATCTTATTCATTATCTCCCCTTTAGAGTGGGTCTGCGGTGTGGTGTTGCCCAGCGATGGATGCCCATCCAGGGGAGAACTGCCGAAAAGGGCCGCGTTGGCGCCCGAAACGTTCTCCCCGGGCGTGGGGTTCCCCACCGCGAATAGAGGATAAAGGCAGAAGATAATGGGCATGATATTTTTACCCAGACAAACAGGAAGTGCCCAATCCATCGCTGGGCACAGCACTCATTGGTCACACAGACACCTCTCTAGTATGGGGCAATTTGGAGAACTCAATTGACTTAAGCCATGTTTTGTTGACTTATTTTGCCTTCAGTGTGGAGGGAAACCTCCAGATTTAACCCATCCGGCAAAAGAAACCCACGCAGACACCACGGGGAGAACATGAGAAACTGCCCACAGATAACGGGGATGAACCGGTATAGGGTTGAACGAACGGATATGCCCATAACGCTGATTCATCTTGTTTTCTTGTTCTAGATTATCACACTTGTAAACAATTGACTACCTGCCACACACACACACACACACACACACACACACACACACACTTTGATAAGCCAGCTTTCAACCTTCGTTCAAACTTTCAACTTATCACAAAATGATCACAGGAGCATTATGGCGACCTCTAGTGAACTTTAGAAGTATTGCTATTAAAGTAAAAAAAAACAACAACAAAAAAACCAAACGATGATTTGATATTTAATGCATTTCATTAATATTTGCAGTGAACTTTACTCCCATCTTGCTTCATTTATTTACTTATACCTCGCGTTTTAATGCAGTCTCACACCCGTCATGTTTACACACAGCAACAGCTATTAATATCCTCATCATACGAGATTATACTGAATAAAATAATCTGAAAGAAAATAATCTATTAAATCCTGCTTTATTTACTTAAATAAAATGTCATTGTGTGACTGCCTGCATCTGATTTATCCCCTGAATGAGAATATATCAGGATGCCATGTGCTTGTGCACGGCATCGCTCTGTAGTCAGAGAAGACGGATGCAGGTTTTTAATTAAAAACTTTCCAAGTGATTAAGAACCAACCTGAGCCGGCACACGTCACCCGCCCCCATCTCTCTCTCTCTATTAGCTCCCTGTTGCCGCCTGCTTTCAGTACGAGGTCCTGATTTGTACTCCGTCTATAGCTTACAGTGCAGAATCAAACACAATAAACCTAAAAACGGCATCGCTCTCATTTTAAAGGTGATATATTTTTTGTCTTGTATAATTTGAAATCATATTTTAATAACGGGCGGCACGGTGGCTTAGTGGTTTAGCACGTTCGCCTCTCAGCGCTAGGGATTCCCGGTTCGAATCCCCGTCTGGGTGGAGTTTCCATGTTCTCCCCGTGTCTGCGTGGGTTTCCTCCGGGTTCTCCGGTTTCCTCCCACAGTCCAAAAACATGGATCAAGTCAATTGAATTCTCCAAATTGCCCCATATAGAGTGTGTCTGTGTGAGTGAGTGTGTGCCCAGCGATGGATTGGCGTCCTGTCCTGGGTGTATCTGCCCAGCGCCCGAGATGTTCTCCCCTGGATGGGCATGGGGAACCCCACCGCGACCCTAATAGAGGATAAAGCGGGAGAGAATGAATGAATGAATGAATGAATTTTAATAACGTGTAGGCTGTGCAATTGATTCCTAACCTTCCATCGACCTCATGGGATCGCCAAAGGGCGAGATGTGGCCCCAGGGCCATACGATATCCAGGCCTGTCCTACAGGGGGAGCCCTCCAGACATTTGAAATGCGGTTTCTTGGGGAAATAAAATTGGGAAAAAAATTATATTATAATTCATGATTGTCTTAAATTTGATATGAAATAAAATATATGTCTTTGATTAAACATTTACTTTTATTTGGCTATGATTCATTCATTCATTATCTTCCACTTTATCCTATATTAGGGTTGCGCGGGGGGGGGGGTTCCCCATGCCCATCCAGGGGAGAACGTCTCGGGCGCTGGGCAAATACACCCAGGAGAGGATGCCAATCTATCACTGGGCACAGACTCACTCACACAGACACACTCTATATGGGGCAATTTGGAGAACTCAATTGACGTGATCCATGTTTTTGGACTGTGGGAAGAAACCGGAGAACCCGGAGGAAACCCACGCAGACACGGGGAGAACATGGAAACTCCACCCAGATTGGGATTGGAACCGGGAATCCCTAGCGCTGAGAGGAGAACATGCCAACCACTAAGCCACTGTGCCGCCTTATTTGGCTATGATTATAAAACCTAATTCATTTTAATTTAGAGGGGCGGCACGGTGGCTTAGTGGTTTAGCACATTCTCCTCTCAGCTCTAGGGATTCCCGGTTCGATTCCCCATCTGGGTGGAGTTTCCACGTTCTCCCCTTGTCCGCGTGGGTTTCCTCCGGGTTCTCCGCTTTCCTCCCACAGTCCAAAAACATGGATCAATTGAGTTCTCCAAATTGGCCCATATAGAGTGTGTCTGTGTGAGTGAGTGTCCAGTGATAGATTGGCGCCCTGTCCTGGGTGTATCTGCCCAGCGCCCGAGATGTTCTCCCCTGGATGGGCATGGGGAACCCCACCGCGACCCTAATAGAGGATAAAGCGGGAGATGATGAATGAATGAATTTTAATTTAGAGAGTTAAACGAGGGGGGGGGGGGGAGACCATGGTCTTGATGCCCACATTCGGAGACCATGGTCTTAATGTTACCCGAGTCTGACCGGGTGCTAGTTACTAGATTGTTTGTTGTGTTCTCATCCGGCAGTCTGTCAGTGCTGTCTTTCTACCGTTCTTCCTACAAGCAATGGGATAGGCTCCGGAACACCCTGCCACCTTAATCAGAAAACGGTTCACATGTTTTCGGGCTTGGATTTGCACTAATTTGCTCCAACGGCATCGTTTGTTCTTCCCCTTTAGGTTCCCTCGTTTCATCACAGAGCAACGGCTTCAAAGGAGATTGAAGAAAAAAAAAAAAAAAAAAAAAAAAAACAACACACACACAGACTGCGTACGCTGTGATCCGGGACCCGCCGCCGACTCCCGCCAATTACCAGCCTGTGGTCACCTCACAATTCACAGCTGTGCCAAATGACAATTAAAAAAAAAAAAAAAAAAAAAAAATTAAAAAAAAAAAAAGCAAGCCTCAGGGATCCTGCCTCAATCTGACCGAGTGGAAAAAGGGCAGCACACCAACACCTCCCCCCTTCCTCCCTGTGAAGAACTGACCATGCCATACCACTATAATTCTTTTGTAGCTACACTGGACACAGTTCTCTCCTTCTGGGTGCCCGGGAGGAGGACGCAGCCACGGATTCGGCGATGGGGGCAGCGATGACGATACGAAGCTGGAGGGTTCTAGTTCTGTAAATACAGGTCTGCAGTAGCCACTAATCATTTTTCACCTCTGACGATAAATGAAGTGGTCCATTTTTATTCTTTTCTAGGGCATAGATGACGTAGCTGGGTGCTAAGAATCAAGTGCCGTCCTGTTAAAATGTGCTGCTATGTTTATTACAGGCAATAGTTTTTTTAGTTTTAGTTTTATTTTTTTTGTTTTCCTAAAGCATTCGGTCATCGTTCCGTGAAACGCCTCGTTTCGGGACGTTGGACGGGAAACGGGTGGAGGTGACGCAGACGTGAACCACTTTTCACATCCCCAGCCTCGTCGGCGTGACCTCGCCGCCTTTCGGACGATCGCGCCGTTTCTGATTGTACACTTAGTATAGAAACGACGCCGTCGCCGGACGAATCACGGACAACCTGGCGACTTATTTTCGACTTTTTGCGACCCGTCTTCGACATAACCGACTGATACGTTGCACTAACGCATGAGGATTCTCCAGAACACGCCCACCTTTGATGAATTTGTTTTTAGAAATTTGCTTAATTGATTTTTTTTTTTTTTTTTTGTTTTTTTTTGTTTTTAATAAAACAACACAGTGTATACACGATTCAATTAAAGGCGTCGTGAGTAGCTAAAGATCGATCTGTAAAATAAACGCTTTCTGATTTAATCACTGCAATCGCATTCGGGAAGTCGGGGAACCACTTTTAAAAGGTCGGCTCATGGTCACCCGCTGGTTCGAGTGAATCCTTCCTTCGGCACCCGGCTCAGCTGCTCAGCTTTTCAATCGTATCCAGAATGGAGGGTCCGGAGTAGTCGTTGGTCTCCAGTGCCTCTAATTTCTTTATGTACTCGGGGGGCAAGCCATTTTGTTGAGCTCCTAAACACACGACCTGTAGAGAGAAAAAAAAGTCCTCAGCATAATCAATGACCAGCAGCGTGGACAGCACATCACCCATCCTGTGGAAATTAGATTCATTCATTCATTCATTATCTCCGCTTTATCCTCTATTAGGGTCGCGGTGGGGTTCCCCATGCCCATCCAGGGGAGAACGTTTCGGGCGCTGGGCAGATACACCCAGGACAGGGCGCCAATCCATCGCTGGACACACACTCACTCACACTGACACACTCTATATGGGGCAATTTGGAGAATATTTTTTGGACTGTGTGAGGAAACCGGAGAACCCGGAGGAAACCCACGCGGACATGGGGAGAACATGGAAACTCCACCCAGATGGGGATTCGAGCCGGGAATCCCTAGAGTTGAGAGGAGAACATGCTAAACTACTAAGCCACCGTGCCACCCCGGACATAAACTTTTATTATATATATATCCATCATCTCCCGCTTTATCCTCTATTAGGGTCGTGGGGGTGGGGTTCCCCATGCCCATCCAGGGGAGAACGTCTCGGGCGCTGGGCAGATACACCCAGGACAGGACGCCAATCTATCGCTGGACACACACTCACATAAAACACACTCTATATGGGGCAATTTGGAGAATTCAATTGACTTGATCCATGTTTTTAGACTGTGGGAGGAAACCGGAGAACCCGCGCAGACAGGGGGAGAACATGGAAACTCCACCCAGATGGGGATTCAAACCGGGAATCCCTAGTGCTGAGAGGAGAACATGCTAAACCACTAAGCCACCGTGCCGCCCCCAAGGTTGTAAGGTTTTTTTTTTTTTTTTTTTTTATAAAATTAAGACCAAGCATCACGTTCATCATCAGTTTTTTTTTTTTTTTTTTTTTTGCTGAGATGTAATAAGGGGGGCACGGTAGCTTAGTGGTTTAGCATGTTCTCCTCTCAGCACTAGGGATTCCCGGTTCGAATCCCCATCTGGGTGGAGTTTTCATTTTCTCCCCGTGTCCATGTGGGTTTCCTCCGGGTTCTCCGGTTTCCTCCCATAGTCCAAAAACATGGATCAAGTCAATTGAGTTCTCCAAATTGCCCCATATAGAGTGTGTCTGTGTGAGTGAGTGTGTGTCCAGTGATGGATTGGCGCCCTGTCCTGGGTCTTTCTGCCCAGCGCCCAAAACGTTCTCCCCTTGATGGGCATCGGGAACCTCCCCCCCCCCCCGAAACCCTAATAGAGGATAAAGTGGAAGATGATGGATGGATGGAGATGTAACAAAGATTTGCTTCGGGTATTTTAACGCAATGCTAACATTTCTGATATTTAATATTCATTCATCATCTCCCACTTTATCCTCTATTAGGGTCGCGGTGGGGTTCCCCATGCCCATCCAGGGGAGAACGTTCTCGGGCGCTGGGCAGATACAACAGGACAGGACGCCAATCCATCGCTGGGCACACACTCACTCACACAAACACACTCTATATGGGGCAATTTGGAGAACTCAATTGACTTGATCCATGTTTTTGGACTGTGGGAGGAAACCGGAGAACCCGGAGGAAACCCACGCGGACCCGGGGAGAACATGGAAACTCCACCCAGATGGGGATTCGAACCGGGAATCCCTAGCGCGAGAGGAGAACATGCTAAACCACTAAGCCACCGTGCCGCCCTAATAAATAAATATAACGAAATAAATAAAAGTAAAAAATAGATTGCTGTATTGAATAGATATCTAACAAGATATTTATTCATTAATAAATATCTCTCCCCGTGTCTGTGTGGGTTTCCTCCGGGTTCCTCCCACAGTCCAAAAACATGGATCAAGGTCAATTGAATTCTCCAAATTGCCCCATATAGAGTGTGTCTGTGTGAGTGAGTGTGTGTGTGCCCAGCAATGGATTGGCGCCCTGTCCTGGGTGTATCTGTCCAGCGCCCGAAACGTTCTCCCCTGGATGGGCATGGGGAACCCCCCCGCGACCCTAATAGAGGATAAAGCGGGAGATAATGAATGAATGAATGAATGATAAATATCTTGCATTTAATTATTAGAAACTCTTACAAAAGAACAAGAGGCTTGAAAAGAGGGACCTACTAAGGGATCGAATATAAAGTGCGGACTCCATTCAAAAACGTAGAATGTGGTTCTAGGGGTTCTCTTAGTTTAGTGGTTCGCACGTTTGTCCTCTCAGCCTTGGAGCTCCAGGTTCGAACCCTGAATCTGGGTGGAGTCCCGTGTCCATGTGGGTTCTTTGCCAAACCACTAAGCCACCGTGCCGCCCTTTAATAATTTAATAATATTTAATAATGATCTGTAAATATTTGGCCTCGTACCTTTTTATACTGCGGCGAGGGCAGGCACTGTCTCAGATTGTTCATCTTATACGTTCTACAGAGAACCGGCCCACTTTCCGTTTCCACCATCAGCTCTATGGGGGTGTAGACACCCATGTCCACCTGTTCCTGTCTTCACAATACAAGAGACAATTCAACATGAGACAGTCCGGTCTTTCTGAAGGGACAGAGGGACAGCGGGACAGCGGGACAGAGGGACAGCGGGACAGCGGGACAGAGGGACAGCGGGACAGAGGGACAGCGGGACAGCGGGACAGCGGGACAGCGGGACAGCGGGACAGCGGGACAGAGGGACAGGGACAGCGGGACAGAGGGACAGCGGGACAGAGGGACAGAGGGACAGAGGGACAGCGGGACAGAGGGACAGAGGGACAGCGGACAGAGGGGGACAGAGGGGACAGCGGGAGAGGGACAGCGGGACAGAGGGACAGCGGGACAGAGGGACAGCGGGACAGAGGGACAGAGGGACAGCGGGACAGCGGGACAGAGGGACAGCGGGACAGCGGGACAGAGGGACAGCGGGACAGAGGGACAGAGGGACAGCGGGACAGAGGGACAGCGGGACAGAGGGACAGAGGGACAGCGGACAGGGACAGCGGGACAGAGGGACAGAGGGACAGCGGGGACAGAGGGTCAGAGGGACAGGGACAGAGGGACAGAGGGACAGAGGGACAGCGGGACAGAGGGACAGCGGGACAGAGGGACAGAGGGACAGAGGGACAGCGGGACAGAGGGACAGGGGGACAGGCGGGACAGAGGGAGGGCAGAGGGACAGCGGGACAGAGGGACAGAGGGACAGCGGGACAGCGACAGGACAGAGGGACAGCGGGACAGCGGGACAGCGGGACAGAGGGAGGGACAGCGGGACAGAGGGACAGAGGGACAGAGGGACAGCGGGACAGCGGGACAGCGGGACAGAGGGACAGCGGGGGACAGAGGGACAGAGGGACAGCGGGGACAGAGGGACAGCGGGACAGAGGGACAGGGACAGGGACAGCGGGACAGGGGGACAGAGGACAGAGGGACAGAGGGACAGCGGGACAGAGGGGACAGAGGGACAGAGGGACAGCGGGACAGAGGGACAGCGGGACAGAGGGACAGAGGGACAGAGGGACAGCGGGACAGAGGGACAGAGGGACAGAGGGACAGCGGGACAGCGGGACAGAGGGACAGCGGGACAGAGGGACAGCGGGACAGCGGGACAGCGGGACAGAGGGACAGGGACAGAGGGACAGACAGGGACAGCGGGACAGAGGGACAGAGCAGGGACAGAGGGACAGCGAGGGACAGAGGGACAGAGGGACAGCGGGACAGGGACAGCGGGACAGCGGGACAGCGGGACAGAGGGACAGCGGGACAGAGGGACAGCGGGACAGCGGGACAGAGGGACAGGGACAGAGGGACAGCGGGACAGAGGGACAGAGGGACAGCGGGACAGAGGGACAGCGGGACAGAGGGACAGAGGGACAGAGGGACAGAGGGACAGCGGGACAGAGGGACAGAGGGACAGAGGGACAGCGGGACAGAGGGACAGGGACAGCGGGACAGAGGGTCAGAGGGACAGCGGACAGCGGGACAGGGACAGGGACAGCGGGACAGAGGGACAGCGGGACAGCGGGACAGCGGGACAGAGGGACAGAGGGACAGCGGGACAGAGGGGGACAGCGGGACAGCGGGACAGAGGGACAGCGGGGGACAGCGGGACAGCGGGGGACAGCGGGACACAGCGGGACAGGGACAGGGGACAGCGGTAAAGCAGAGGGACAGGGACAGAGGGACAGAGGGGACAGCGGGGGGACAGCGGGACAGAGCGGGA
>JAFMOC010001395.1:2500-24025 GCA_019802505.1 Corydoras sp. C115
CGTGGGTTTCCTCCAGGTTCTCCGGTTTCCTCCCACAGTCCAAAAACATGGATCAAGGTCAATTGAATCTCCAAATTGCCCCATATAGAGTGTGTGTGTGAGTGAGTGTGTGTACAGTGATAGATTGCCCCCCTGTCCTGGGTGTATCTGCCCAGCGCCCGAGACGTTCTTCCCTGGATGGACATGGGGAACCCCCCCTCCCCCCGCGACCCTTATAGAGGATAAAGCAAAAGATAATGGATGGATTGTTGTGAGACATTAATAATCATGAGAGTTCTTTAGTTCTAGCATTTTGAATGAATGTAAATGAAGTTGTACAGATGTGTTCTGCCTTAAGAAGCATTTTGCCACACAGCTCGTTTCATTGTGTTACTTTGGGGCCTGTCCCTGCCTTTTTTTGGTTAAAAAACTTCCTTTTCTGGAGCTCACTCAAAGACAGAGACACAGAGCAGCGTGATGGATTCCTCTTCCTGAGCATAACGCTCTCCTTGATGGCCTCCTTGATCACCTGCACAACAATTACAGTTCATTCTTTTCATAATAATAATAATAATAATAATAATAATAATAATAATAATAATAATAATAATAACAATAATAATAATAATAATAATAATAATAATAACAATAATAATAATAATAATAATAATAATAATTATTATTATTATTATTATTAATATAATATTCATTCATTCATTATCTCCCGCTTTATCCTCTATTAGGGTCGCGGTGGGGTTCCCCATGCCCATCCAGGGGAAAACGTTTCGGGTGCTGGGCAGATACACCCAGGACAGGACACCAATCTATCACTGTACACACATTCACACACACACACACACACACTCTATATGGGGCAATTTGGAGAATTCAATTGACTTGATCCATGTTTTTGGACTGTGGGAGGAAACCGGAGAACCCGGAGGAAACCCACGCGGACATGGGGAGAACATGCAAACTCCACCCAGATGGGGATTCGAACCGGGAATCCCTAGCGCTGAGAGGAGAACATGCTAAACCACTAAGCCACCGTGCCGCCATTATAATAATATTAATAATAATAATTCATCCATTATCTCCCGCTTTTTTTCCAGCTTTTTTTCCCGCTTCCGCTTTTTTCCCATTATCCTTTATTAGGGTCGTGGGGGGAGGGGGGGTTCCCCATGCCCATCCAGGGGAAAACGTTTCGGGCGCTGGGCAGATACACCCAGGACAGGACACCAATCTATCTCTGTACACACACTCACTCACACACACACACTCTATATGGGGCAATTTGGAGAACTCAATCGACTTGATCCATGTTTTTGAACTGTGGGAGGAAACCGGAGAACCCGGAGGAAACCCACGTGGACACGGGGAGAACATGGAAACTCCACCCAGATTGGGGATTCGAACCGGGAATCCCTAGTGCTGAGAGGAGAACATGCTTAACCACTAAGCCACCATGACGCCCAATAATAATAATAATAATAATAAGAAGAAGAAGAACAATTAGTATTAATAATATTATTGGTAATGACGCGGCATAGTGGCTTAGTGATTGCATGATTGCAGCTACAATGATTACTGGGGGACTGGCTGTGTTATCCGCGTGGGTTTCCTCAGGGTTCTCCGGTTTCCTCCCTCAGTCCAAATTGCCCCCTATAGAGTGTGTCTGTGTGAATGAGTGTGTGCCCAGTGATAGATTGGTATCCTGTCCTGGGTGTATCTGCCCAGCGCCCGAGACGTTCTCCCCTGGATGGACATGGGGAACCCCCCCTCCCCCCTCCGCGACCCTAATAGAGGATAAAGCGAAAGATAATGGATGAATTAATAATGGCTGTGTTATTGTAGTATTGCATTGCATCATGGTCACCTGATCACCACACAATCTGTACTGCACTGCTGATGCTGCCCCCCCCCCCCCCACCGAATGAAATCAGGCGTCCTCTCACCTCGATGTTGTTCAGGGTGTTGAATTCCATCAGGTCATGCAGCTGATTAAAGGCTTTGTTAGAATACTGGAAGTTAAAGGTGGAGAACGGAGAGTCTGGATCGTCGAAAATGTCGAAGTCAGCAAACTCTTTCTCCTCCTTGGTCTCTCGAGGAACACCTTTAACACAAAGCAAAAAGATTAACTTCATCCATCCATCATCTTCCGCTTTATCCTCTATTAGGGTCGCGCGGGGGGGGGGGGGGTTCCCCATGCCCATCCAGGGGAGAACGTTTCGGGCGCTGGGCAGATACACCCAGGACAGGGGGGCAATCTATCACTGTACACACTCACTCACACACACACACTCTATATGGGGCAATTTAGAGAACTCAATTGACTTGATCCATGTTTTTGGACTGTGGGAGGAAACCGGAGAACCCGGAGGAAACCCACGCGGACACGGGGAGAACATGCAAACTCCACCCAGTTGGGAATTCGGACCGGGAATCCCTAGTACTGAGAGGAGAACATGCCAAATACTAAGTGCACATCAGATCTGTGTACTGTGTTCTGATTGGTCCCTGATTGGTCAGATGAAACCATGTTGCTAGGCCTTGCTGCCATGGCCTTCTTGGGCCTCTCAACTCCGACTATAGGGGGCGGCACGGTGTCTTAGTGGTTGGCATGTTCTCCTCTCAGCACTAGGGATTCCCGGTTCGAATCCCCATCTGGGTGGAGTTTGCATGTTCTCCCCGTGTCCGCGTGGGTTTCCTCCGGGTTCTCCGGTTTCCTCCCACAGTCCAAAAACGTGGATCAAGGTCAACTGAGTTCTTCAAATTGCCCCATATAGAGTGTGTGTGTGTGTGTGTGTGTGTGTGTGTGCAGTGATAGATTGCCCCCTTGTCTTGGGTGTGTCTGCCCAGCGCCCGAAACATTCTCCCCTTGATGAACATAGGCATGGGGAACCCCCCCCCCCACCATGAATGTTATTTGAATGAATGTTATTAGATCTAATTGTATAAAAACTAATAAGATGAAAGTGGTAAGAGGCGGGGGCACGTTGGCTTAGTGATTGGCATGTTCTCCTCTCAGCACTAGAGATTCCTGGTTCGAATCCCAATCTGGGTGCAGTTTGCATGTTCTCCCCGTGTCCATGTGGGTTTCCTCCGGGTTCTCCGGTTTCCTCCCACAGTCCAAAAACATGGATCAAGGTCAATTGAGTTCTTCAAATTGCCCCATATAGAGAGTGTGTGTGTGTGTGTGTGTGTGTGTGTGTGTGTGTGTACAGTGATAGATTGCCCCCCTGTCTTGGGTGTGTCTGCCCAGCGCCCGAAACGTTCTCCCCTAGATGGGCATGGGGAACCCCCCAGCGACCCTAATAGAGGATAAAGCTGAAGATAATGGATGGATGGTAAGAGCAGTGTTAGGAGTGCGTTCATTGTTTTAATTTTTAATTTGGTTCGTTAATTTTTATTATCGTTATTTCTTTCTCTCTCATGTCGTGGGTTCCATTTAGTTTTGTATGAACTCCCCCCCGCCCCCCACCGTGTCACACACTTACCTGGAGCTTTGAAATCCCTGAAGCTGATGTTGGCCAGAACAAAGTGGATGACGATGGGACAGTTCTTGTCTCCTTTCCTGGGCTTGAAGACGTAGCACTCCTTCATTCCCTCGCGATCGAACACTTTAAGGTCGATTTTAGGAAACGGCAGCTTTTGCATGTGGGCCCATTTCTCCGCCAGCAGGAGCTCCTACAACAAAACACGACACCCTGATCTGATCAGAACTGAAGAGGAAGCAGAACACCGTGAGAAGACGCTCTGCTGAGACCCCAACCCCAATTTACTCACCAGCTGCTGCAATGAAGTGTTTAACAAAGATTAAATTCAATCATTAAAATGTAAAAAATAATAATCTCTGACATACAGATTATCTGGATGATTTTTATTTTTATTAATATTATTATTATAATTATTTTTATTAATTCATTCATTATGTCCCGCTTTATCCTCCATTCCCCATGCCCATCCAGGGGAGAACGTTTCGGGCGCTGGGCAGATACACCCAGGACAGGACGCCAATCTATCACTGGGCACACACACACTCTATATGGGGCAGTTTGGAAAATACAATTGACCTTGATCCATGTTTTTGGACTGTGGGAGGAAACCCACGCGGACACGGGGAGAACATGCAAACTCCACCCAGATTGGGATTCGAACCGGGAATCCCTAGTGCGGAGAGGAGAACATGCCAAACCACTAAGCCACCATGCCACCCTTTTATTATTATTATTATTATTATTATTTTATTATCATTATTATTATTATTTTTGGATAGCATGGTGGCTTAGTGGTTTAGCATGTTCTCCTCTCAGCACTAGGGATTCCCGGTTCGAATCCCAATCTGGGTGGAGTTTGCATGTTCTCCACATGTCCAAATTCTCCGGTTTTCCCCCACAGTCCAAAAACATGGATTCAAGTTCAATTGTATGCTCTAAATTGCCCCATATAGAGTGTGTGTGTGTGAGTGAGTGTGTGTACAGTGATAGATTGGTGTCCTCTGCCCAGCGCCCGAAATGTTCTCCCCTGGATGGGCATGGAGAACCCCCCCCCCCACACACACACACACACACACAACCCTAATAGAGGATAAAGCAGAAGATAATGAATGAATGAATTATTATTATTATTAATATTAATATTATAATTATTAATAATAGTATTATTATTATTATTATTATTATTATTATTATTACACCTCTATATCATCTTCATCTGTTTATCTGTGTTTCTGTGCTAAAAAGTTAGTAAATGTTATTTCACTCTCTTCTCGTTATCTGATAAAGCTGAAACTTTGCACAATTGTTCATCGTCGATGACAACACATACATCAATAAAAAAATTACCTAATTAATTAGTGGTTATTAATTAATTTTTTCTATGGATAAATTGCCCATTTTCTACTAAATGTTATACTTCACAAGTAGAATTAATTTACAATAAAGTCATTTAACACGATACAGGGGTGATTTACATTTACATTTACATTTAGTCATTTAGCAGACGCTTTTATCCAAAGCGACTTACAAATGAGAACACCACAAGTCAGAAGCCATGGAGAAAACCAACTATACTGTAAGTTCATCAAACCTGATTGTTATTCGAAGCTGCGCCCCCCCTCTCTCTTTTTTTTATTTATTATTCTTTTAGTTAATTTTTTTATAACAGGTATTTGTTAAATAGATGCGTCTTCAGTAGTTTCTTAAAACTGTTTAGAGATTCTGCCTTACGGACAGAGTTGGGAAGATCGTTCCACCATTTTGCAGTGGTGAACGCCACAGAATGAGAATGAGCTCCTCGGTGAGGTGGAATCGCCAGGCGACAATCATCACTGGAGCGAAGTGAACGAGTCGGAGTGTATTTTGAAAAGATAGAGTGAAGGTAAGAGGGGGAAGATCCAGAAAAGGTTCTGTATGCCAGAGTCAGCGACTTGTACTGAATGCGAGCAGCTACAGGAAGCCAATGGAGGGAAGTGAGTAATGGAGTGACATGAGTTCGCTTGGGCTGGTTAAACACGAGTCCGGCTGCAGAGTTTTGAATTAGTTGAAGAGGTCTGATTGTGGAAGCTGGGATACCAGCAAGAAGTGCATTACAATAATCAAGCCGGGATAAGACTAGGGCTTGAACAAGCAGTTGGGTAGCATGTTCAGTCAGAAAGGGTCTGATCTTCCTTATGTTATAAAGAAGGAATCTACAAGAACGGGCGGTTTTGATTTATAAAAATTATTTTGGTCGTTGTTTTAAGATTACACATTTTTGCAGACTTGCGTTTCGTTTGGTAACATCCACATGTGAGAGCACGCGAGAGAGCCGTGCGAATCAGACCACCCAGCGTTTATGAAAGCTGAACTATGCGGATCTTGTGACTGACAGATGTGTGGTGTCACCCAGATGTGTCCCGTCAGATCTGAATGTCTTTGCCAAAAGAACAATTTAGCATTTACTAAATAGGAAAACGGACTGTTCCCAGAGAGTAACACAAATAAAACGAGAACGACAAAGTAAACAACGTCAGAGAACTTCATCCATCCATTAACTTCTGCTTTATCCTCTACTGGGGTCACGGGGGGGGGGGGTTTCCCCATGCTCATCCAGGGGAGAACGTTTCGGGCACTGGGCAGATACACCCAGGACAGGAAACCAATCTATGTCCTCCCCGTGTCCGTGTGGGTTTCCTCCGGGTTCTCCGGTTTCCTCCCACAGTCCTAAAACATGGATCAAGGACAATTGAATTCTCCAAATTGCCCCATATAGAGTGTGTCTGTGTGTCCAGCGATAGATTGGTGTCCTATCCTGTGTGTATCTGCCCAGCGCCCGAAACGTTCTCCCCTGATTGGGCATGGGGAACCCCCCCGCGACCCTAATAGAGGATAAATTAGAAGATAATGGATAGATTGACTTGTCTTCAGAACTTTTGGTTATGCTGCGGTCACCCGCAGGAACAAAGCTCGATTTGTCCGAATCGTTTGCCCCATGCGTCCACATTCTTGTATTAAAGCTTGCGCTGTATTTGCCAAGAAGCACCAGAATGGTGTCGTCATGCTGTGGAGAGGTTGACAGCAGGAGGAACTGGTGCACTTCACAAGATTATGAGGAAAGATAGTGATGTCACAATACTGAATCATCTCCAAACCCACATGTACACGGGGAGAACATGGATTGGGATTCTGAGAGGAGAACATGCTAAACACTAAGCCACCGTGCCACCCTGTACCTTCAACTTCTGTCACCAAAAGATAAGGATAGAACAGATACTCAAAACCAGTGGCATGGTGGTGTAGGGGTCAGCTCCCAACGCTTGAGATCCAGGTTCGAATACCGATCTGAGTGGGTTTCCTTCCACAGTCCAAAAACATAGATTCAAGTCAAGGTGAATTGGGTGCACTATAATTGCCCCTCTATAGTGAGTGAGTGAGTGTACAGTGATAGATTGGTGTCCTGTCCTGGGTGTATCTGCCCAGCGCCCAAAACGTTCTCCCCTGGATGGGCATGGGGAACCCCCTCCACTAACCCCCTTGACCCTAGTAGAGGATAAAGGTGAAGATAATGGATGGATGAATGAATGCTTTATGATCCCAAAGGGAAATTTAGGGCAACCAGCAGCTGTATAATCCATCCATCCATTATCTCCTGCTTTATCCTCTATTAGGGTCGCGGGCCGGGTTCCCCATGCCCATCCAGGGGAGAACGTTTCGGGCGCTGGGCAGATACACCCAGGACAGGGGGGCAATCTATCACTGTACACACACTCACTCACTCACACACACACTCTATATGGGGCAAATTGGAGAAATCAATTGACCTTGATCCATGTTTTTGGACTGTGGGAGGAAACCGGAGAACCCGGAGGAAACCCACGCGGACACGGGGAGAACATGCAAACTCCACCCAGATTGAGATTCGAACCGGAAATCCCTTGCACTGAGAGGAGAACATGCCAAACCACTAACCCTGGTGAATTTGATGGTTTTGTAAACCATTTGTGTGCATGAGTTTTCATTAACCTTGAACGGCGGGCTGGTGTCGCTCGGCCGAGCTGAGAAGTCAAAGGAGAGGATGAGGTCGACGCCCCTCTGAGGCCTTAAGATCAGGGGAAAGGGGAGGTTAAAGGTCAGGCCACTGTCCACAACATGGATCTTCTTGCTCTTCACATCCAGGGGCTCATACATAAATTCAAACTCATTAGGGTCTGAAAACAAAGCAAAAGAACATTAATAACATTAATAACATTAATAACATTAATAACATTAATAACATTAATAACGATATCGATGATTTCTATTTAGTACTTTAAAATACTAAATACGGGGAGGGTTCCCCATGCCCATCCAGGGGGGCAATCTATCACTGTACACAGACTCACTCACACACACATCTATATGGGGCAATTTGGAGAATTCAATTCACCTTGATCCATGTTTTTGGACTGTGGGAGGAAACCGGAGAACCCGGAGGAAACCCACGCGGACACGGGGAGAACATGGAAACTCCACCCAGATGGGGATTCGAACCGGGAACTCCTAGTGCTGAGAGGAGAACATGCTAAACCACTCAGCCACCCGTCTTACAGAACAGTGCAACGAAAATAATTTTAACACACTGCCTGGGCGGCACGGTGGCTTAGTGGTTGGCATGTTCTCCTCTCAGCACTAGGGATTCCCGGTTCGAATCCCAATCTGGGTGGAGTTTGCATGTTCTACCCTTGTCTGCATGGGTTTCCTCCGGGTTCTCCGGTTTCCTCCCACAGTCCAAAAATATGGATCAAGTCAACTGAGTTCTCCAAATTGCCCCATATAGAGTGTGTGTGTGAGTGTGTGTGTGTGTATACAGTGATAGATTGGTGCCCTGTCCTGGGTGTATCTGCCCAGCGCCCGAAACGTTCTCCCCTGGATGGGCATGGGGAACCCCCCCCCCCCCCCCAGTAGAGGATAACGCTGAAAATAATGGATGGATGGAACATATTTAATGACTTTGAATAATTATTAAAATGCTATAAACAAATAAATGAATAATTTAAATATCTATAAAGAAATTAACATTTGCAATAATTAAAAAAATATTCTTTTTTTTTTGACATTCAGAAGGCAGTTATTCCATACATTTACATTTACATTTATTCATTTAGCAAACGCTTTTATCCAAAGCGACTTACAAATGAGAACACCACAAGTCAGAAGTTATGGAGAAAACCAACTATACTGTAAGTTCATCAAACCTGATTGTTATTCGAAGCTGCGCCCCCCCTCTCTCTTTTTTTTATTTATTATTCTTTTAGTTAATTTTTTTATAACAGGTATTTGTTAAATAGATGCGTCTTCAGTAGTTTCTTAAAACTGTTTAGAGATTCTGCCTTACGGACAGAGTTGGGAAGATCGTTCCACCATTTTGCAGTGGTGAACGCCACAGAATGAGAATTATCTCCTCGGTGAGGTGGAACCACCAGGCGGCAATCATCACTGGAGCGAAGTGAACGAGTCGGAGTGTATTTTGAAAAGATAGAGTGAAGGTAAGAGGGGGAAGATCCAGAAATGCTTCTGTATGCCAGAGTCAGCGATTCCAATCTTATGACGTTTCTTTCAGAATCAATTTTACATAGCTTTATTATTTTTGTTTTTTTAAATCAAATTAAATCAATGAATAGAATTAAAATCGGCCGTTTGAATACCTGACACCACGGCGTCCACTTCGTCATCGAGAGAACAGGCGACCAGATAATCGCTGAACGGTGAGAAGGGGATGTCGGTGTTCAGGTTCAGACCCAGCATGAAGTTGTGCACTTTTCCAGCTCGGCCCTCGCGGGTGTTGAAGAGCACCGAGTCGCTGAGTAACGAGGTGACCATGTACTGGATCCAATTGGTCTGCTCCTCCTGCTTATCCACCCGCATGTGGGCTACGGACCAAACACAACATCAGCAACACTTTCCCTGAATCCGGTATTCATAATGCATTATTAACACATTCATAAAGCTTCATAATGCACTCACAATGCTTTATAATACTTGCCATAAGCCTTTGTTAATGTCCATATATGTATAAATGTTATAAATTATATATTTTATATTTTAGACCAGCGACATAAAGCCTTATAACATTTGTGAAGGCTTTACTGAAAATGACTTTATAAGTGCTTATAACCACTCATAAAGGCTTATAAGCTCTCTTTACAGGCATAAAGAAAAGTGTTAGTAATTACCTCTGTAACACTTTCCCTGAATCCGGTATTCATAATGCATTATTAACACATTCATAAAGCTTCATAATGCACTCACAATGCTTTATAATACTTGTCCTTTGTTAATGTCCATATATGTATAAATGTTATAAATTATATATTTTATATTTTAGACCAGCGACATAAAGCCTTATAACATTTGTGAAGGCTTTACTGAAAATGACTTTATAAGTGCTTATAACCACTCATAAAGGCTTATAAGCTCTCTTTACAGGCATAAAGAAAAGTGTTAGTAATTACCTCTGTAATTACCTACACTAAAAACTAAATCTGGTATTCATAATGCATTATTAACACGTTCATAAAGCTTCATAATGTACTCACAATGCTTTATAATACTTGTCATAAGCCTTTGTTAATGTCCATATATGTATAAATGTTATAAATGATATATTTTAACTTTTCATCAACATATTATAGAGACCAGCGACATAAAGCCTTATAACATTTGTGAAGGCTTTACTGAAAATGACTTTATGAGTGCTCATAACCTCCCATAAAAGCTTATAAGCTCTCTTTACAGGCATAAAGAAAAGTGTTAGTAATTACCTCTGTAACACTTTCCCTGAATCCGGCATTCATAATGCATTATTAACACATTCATAAAGCTTCATAATGCACTCACAATGCTTTATAATACTTGTCCTTTGTTAATGTCCATATATGTATAAATGTATAAATTGGGATTCCCGGTTTGAATCCCAATCTGGGTGGAGTCTCCATGTTCTCCCCGTGTCCGCGTGGGTTTCCTCCGGGTTCTCTGGTTTCCTCCCACAGTCCAAAAACATGGATCAAGTCAATTGAGTTCTCCAAATTGCCCCATATAGAGAGTTTGTGTGTGAGGGAGTGTGTGTACTGTGATAGATTGGTGTCCTGTCCTGGGTGTATCTGTCCAGCGCCCGAAACGTTCTCCCCTGGATGGGCATGGGGAACCCCACCGCGACACTAATAGAGGATAAAGCGGAAGATAATGAATGAATGAATGATATATAAAGCTAATACGGGGGCGGCACGGTGGCATAGTGGTTGGCATGATCTCCTCTCCTCACTGGGGATTCCCGGTTCGAATCCCCATCTGGGTGGAGTTTCCATGTTCTCACCGTGTCCGCGTGGGTTTCCTCCGGGTTCTCCGGTTTCCTCCCACAGTCCAAAAACATGGATCAAGTCAATTGAGTCCTCCAAATTGCCCCATATAGAGTGGGTCTGTGCCCATTGATAGATTGGTGTGCTGTCCGCGTTGTATCTGCCCAGCGCCCAAAACGTTCTCCCCTGGATGGGCATGGGGAACCCCCCCACGACCCTAATATAGGATAAAGCGGAAGATAATGGATTGATAAAGCTCATATGAAGACTGTGCAGAATAACTGGTATGGTTTCTGACCTTTGCTTCCCTCCTCGTCTGAGTCCGGGTCATTTGTTATTATATGCTTTGGCTTCAGACGTGCTGAAATCACAAAAGAACACAATAAAACAGTCAAATTTCAGATTTTTGACATTACAAAAAAATTCACCGGCTAAATCCGGTATTCATAACGCATTAATAACATTTATAAAGCTTCACAAAGTATTTATAATGCTTTAAAATTGTTACGATCAGCCGAGCCACGGCTTGAAAGGACAGAGTCCCAAACGGTAGGTGGTTCAAGAGTAGTCTTTAATGCAGAAGACACCGGGTGAAAAGCAGACATAGCACACGACACAATATAAACATAACAAACTGTTCCAACACAGAACTCTGGGAATGGCAGGGTTATATACATATAGAGGTCACATGACGGGGAAACACAGGTAACCCAAATTAAACGGATTTACCAGAAAAAGATAATTAAACAATGAACACACAGCTACACTAATGACAAACAATAATATCAGGATTCAAAAGGGGGCGCTGATGTCAAGCTCGGCAGTTAATACGAGGCTCAGTCCTCATCCTCCTTGAGCGTGGGCGGGGGAGGGCAGCATCAACATCAGATCAGATGAGGGGTGTATGTGTGATGAGGGGGGTATGTGTGATGAGCGGTGTATGTGTGATGAGGGGGGTATGTGTGTTGAGGGGGGTTTCTGTGATGAGGGGGTATGTGTGATGAGGGGTGTATGTGTGATGAGGGGTGTATGTGTGATGAGGGGTGTATGTGTGATGAGGGGGGTATGTGTGATGAGGGGGTATGTGTGATGAGGGGTATATGTGTGATGAGGGGGGTATGTGTGATGAGTGGGGTATGTGTGTATAATGTTAAATATTGATGGTGTCTTACCCAGATCCTCCTCCATGGTGCTTTTGTGAGGTGCTTCCTTTATCCCCAGTATCCGGTTAATCAAGATGGAGAAGGCACTACCCCACACACCTAAACACACACACACACACACACACACACACACACACACACACACACAACCATAGAACATCAATACCACCGGACTAATGATGTGTAGAACCTCCTTACTGCCACCAAAAGTCTTCGGTCAGAAATGTGTCCTGTTCTATCTTCATCTGGACACTACCTGCAGATTTTTAAATGCTAAATCCCAATTCCATGTTCTACCCGTGTCTGCGTGGGTTTCCTCCGGGTTCTCCGGTTTCGTCCCACAGTCCAAAAACATGGATCAAGGTCAGTTGAATTCTCCAAATTGCCCCATATAGAGTGTGTGTGTGAGTGAATGTGTGTACAGTGATAGATTGGTGTCCTGTCCTGGGTGTACCTTCGCCTCCCGAGTTTTAGTAAACGTGTGTTCACCGTCTATCATCCATCGCTCCCACGCCGCCCGCAACTTTACTTTAAACGTCCCGTTTACACCAATGTCCAGCGGTCGGAGTTCTTTATTTAATCCTCCCGGAATGACGGCGAGCTCCGAATTAATTTTCTTGACTCGGCTTTTCTGTGAGATGAGCGCGCATGGAGTCACAGATGGTGATGTGTGGAAAAAAGCACCCGGTCGCACAACAATACTTTATAGAATCTGGAACTCAGTTCACGTATAAGACGCACCGGATTATAAGCCGCACGTCCGATTTCTGGGAAACTTTTAGGCTTTTAGGTGTGCCTTATAGTCCGGAAAATACAGTACCTTAGTTTTCCAAATGGCGATTTAACCGAATTCAGGCACGAACAACTCTAAAGACATAATTCGTTCATAGCTTCTAGAGTCAGATTAAGAACATTAACCAAACTGTATAGCGTACCTTAAATTCAAGCTATTCAAATTTAAGTTTGAGGGCAAGCAGCGCCTCTGTCACGCTCATGTTGTCGTCAAAACCGATCAAAAAACTATCCAATCACTGTCTTCTGCTTTATTTTCTATTAGGGTCGGGGGGGGGGGGGTTCCCCATGCCCATCCAGGGGAGAACGTTTCGGGCGCTGGGCAAATACACCCAGGACAGGGCTCCAATCTATCGCTGGGCTCACACTCACACACACACACAAACACTTTATATGGGGCAATTTGGAGAACTCAATTGACTTGATCCATGTTTTTGGACTGTGGGAGGAAACGGGAGAACCCGGAGGAAATCAACGCAGACACGGGGAGGACATGAAAACTCCACCCAGATGGGGATTTGAACCGGGAATCCCTAGTGCTGAGAGGAGAACATGCCAAACCACTAAGCCACCGTGCCGTCCTCTTAAAAAACTAGATTACTAAAATTAGTTGTGTCTGATGGGTCCGTTTTCATTGTTGGCTAATGAGAAATAACCAAAAACCCCTCCCTTCCTCTGCTGCCCCCTAGCGGCCTCTGGTTATATGACGATATGTCCAGAATTCTACCAGAGGCAGTGAGGCAGACATAGTTATTATTAGAATAATAACGATGGTGCTGCCATCGTGTGGTCAAAGACATTGAACATTTTACAATTTTATAGATAACATTTTAAAGGTTTTTAAAATTTGATGCATTCTGACAGAGCTAGAGAGCCATAAATAACACATTACACGCCTGGGCCGGTTGAAATCTGACGGCTCGCGGGCCGGACATTGGACGTGCCTGGATTAGAGGATGTTCATCAACACCAGTGTGTTTTTTAAAGGACCACCATCATCTAACTACTTGTAACTACATGTAGCTTCATGTATGTTCAAATATATACGACACTGTAATCTTTTTATCTTATTTGTTTATATGTTGTATTTTTGTACGTAATTGTACTTCGACTTAATTCTTTTGGTTTTATTCATCTTTGTTTATGGGGCATCTGTGAAAACTGCATTTACCCACCCCGGGGGTTAATAAGATATTCTGATTCAGATGTCCACTAGCAAATATTTTTAAGTAAGCCATATACAATATATATAAATTGCAACATTAAACGACTGGTTTATACATTATATTATATTTTGGGGCACGGTGGCTTAGTGGTTTAGCACGTTTGCCTCTCAGCGCTATGGATTCCTGGTTCGAATCCCCATCTGAGTGGAGTTTGCATGTTCTCCCCGTGTCCGCGTGGGTTTACTTCGGGTTCTCCGGTTTCCTCCCACAGTCCAAAAACATGGATCAAGGTCAATTGAGCTCTCCAAATTGCCCCATATAGAGTGTGTGTGTGTGTGTGTGTGAGTGAGTGTGTGTGTGTCCAGCGACAGATTGGTGTCCTGTCCTGGGTGTATCTGCCCAGCGCCCGAAACGTTCTCCCCTGGATGGGCATGGGGAACCCCCCCCCCCCCCCGTGACCCTAATAGAGGATAAAGCGGAAGACAGTGATTGGATAGTTTTTTGATCGGTTTTGACGACAACATGAGCGTGACAGAGGCGCTGCTTACCCTTAAACTTAAATTTGAATAGCTTGAATTTAAGGTACGCTATACAGTTTGGTTAATGTTCTTAATCTGACTCTAGAAGCTATGAACGAATTATGTCTTTAGAGTTGTTCGTGCCTGAATTCGGCTAAATCGCCATTTGGAAAACTAAGGTACCGTATTTTCCGGACTATAAGGTGCACCTAAAAGCCTAAAATGTTCCCAGAAATCGGACGTGCGGCTTATAATCCGGTGCCTTATACGTGTACTGAGTTCCAAATTGCCCCCCCCCACACTACCCTAATAGAGGATAAAGCGGAAGATAATGGATGGATTATATTTTGGTTGTGTAGAATGTGTGTAAATTGGGGTAAACTGGTGTTTACGGTATTACATCTCACCCATTAAGAAGTGTAGAGGGTTCTCTTCGTACTTCTTAACCAGAGTTCCCATGAAGAACTTGCTCCCAAAAGAGTCAGGCTTCATGAAGGTGCCATATTTGGCCATGCCAATCTCATAGGGACTGAACTCCATCCAGTCTGCCAAACAAATCACATCAAAAAATTCATCTCTTAATTACCACTTTATAAAGTTGTGGGTTTTTTTTACATGAGAATAAAAAATGTCATTATTCAGACAGCACAGCGGAGTTGTGTGGATGTTTGTGGTTTGAGAATGGAGAAACGTCAGACGTGACCTACAATCAGACCTCTTCAACTAATTCAGAACTCTGCAGCCCGACTCGTGTTTACATTTACATTACATTTAGTCATTTAGCAGACGCTTTTATCCAAAGCGACTTTTTTTAACCACCAAAGCGATGTTTAACCACCCAAGAGAACTCACTTCCCTCCATTGGCTCCCTGTAGCTGCTGCATTCAGTACAAGTCACTGACTCTGGCCTACAGAACCATTTCTGGATCTTCCCCTCCTACCTTCACTCTATCTTTTCAAAATACATTCCGACTCGTTCACTTCGCTCCGGTGATGAGTGCCCCCTGGTGGTTCCACCTCACCGAGGAGCTAATTCTCACTCTGTGGCGTTCACCACTGCAAAATGGTGGAACGTTCTACCCAACTCTGTCCGTAAGACAGAATCACTAAACAGTTTTAAGAAACTACTGAAGATGCATCTCTTTAACAAATACCTGTTGTAGAAAAAAAAGGTGGAGGGGCCGCAGCATCAAATAACACTCAGGTTTAATGATTTTACAGTGTATTTGGTTTTCTCCATAACTTCTGACTGTAATGTTCTCATCTGTAAGTCGCTTTGGATAAAAGCTTCTGCTCAATGACTAAATGTAAATGGAAAAGTGACCTTAAAAAACGTGACTTGTTTACGTATAAACTATTGTAGATGAAGGAGATGGAAAATAAAGTCTACATCTGTGTTTGTTCACGTTTACATTAGCATACAAAATAAAAGAGTAAATTGATTACAGGCACGGTGCCTTAGTGTTTGGCATGTTCTTCTCTCAGAGCTAGGGATTCCCGGTTCGAATCCCAATCTGGGTGGAGTTTCCATATTCTCCCCGTGTTCACTTGGGTTTCCTCCGGGTTCTACGGGTTCCTCCCACAGTCCAAAAACATGGATAAAGTGAATTGAGTTCTCCAAATTGTCCCATATAGAGTGTGTGTGTGAGTGAGTGTGTGTCCAGTGATAGATTGTCCCCCTGTCCTGGGTGTATCTGCCCAGGATGGGCATGGGATAAAGTGGAAGATAATGGATGAATATAGCGCACTTTGTGAGGAAACCCACACGGACACAAGGAGAACATGCAAACTCCACCCAGATTCAAACCTGGATCCCCAGCACTGAGAGGAGAATATGCTAAACATTAAGCCACCATGCCACCCATGTTTTGGTGTTAAATAAATACAAAAGACACAAAAGCGTGTACACAGGGGTCTTACCATTCATTCATTATCTTCCGCTTTATCCTCTACTAGGGTCACGGGGGGGTTCCCCATGCCCATCCAGGGGAGAACGTTTCGGGCGCTGGGCAGATTCTCCTAGGACAGGACACAAATCTATCACTGTACACACACTCACTCACAAACACAGACTCTATATGGGGCAATTTGGAGAATTCAATTGACCTTGATCCATGGTTTTGGTCTGTGGGAGGAAACCGGAGAACCCGGAGGAAACCCACGCGGACACGGGGAGAATATGGAAACTCCACCCAGATTGGGATTCGAACCGGGAATCCCTAGCTCTGAGAGAAGAACATGCCAAACACTAAGGCACCGTGCCTGTAATCAATTTACTCTTTTATTTTGTATGCTAATGTAAACGTGAACAAACACAGATGTAGACTTTATTTTCTGTGGAAGGAAACCGGAGAACCCGGAGGAAACCCACGCGGACACGGGGAGAACATGGAAACTCCACCCAGATTGGGATTCGAACCGGGAATCCCTATTGCTGAGAGGAGAACATGCTAAACCACTAAGCCACCGTGCCACCCCAATTTAATATATATATCTTTTATTTAATAGATATCACATAATGTACACTTTAATTTCACTTTATTGTGTATTTTTGATAGTTTTATTTTAATTTTACAGAATTTATTGTTCGTTTCCACTTTTGTATTTATATATGACTAAACATGACTAATGGAGCATCTGTAAAAACTAAAATTAATAAAGAATTCTGATTCTGAGAACGGTGGCATGGTGGCTTAGTGGTTGGCATGTTCTCCTCTCAGTGCTAGGGATTACTGGTTCGAATCCCCATCTGGGTGGAGTTTCCATGTTCTCCCCGTGTCCGCGTGGGTTTCCTCCGGGTTCTCCGGTTTCCTTCCACAGAAAATAAAGTCTACATCTGTGTTTGTTCATGTTTACATTAGCATACAAAATAAAAGAGTAAATTGATTACAGGCACGGTGCCTTAGTGTTTGGCATGTTCTCCTCTCAGAGCTAGGGATTCCCGGTTCGAATCCCAATCTGGGTGGAGTTTCCATATTCTCCCCGTGTCCGCGTGGGTTTCCTCCGGGTTCTCCGGTTTCCTCCCACAGACCAAAACCATGGATCAAGGTCAATTGAATTCTCCAAATTGCCCCATATAGAGTCTGTGTTTGTGAGTGAGTGTGTGTACAGTGATAGATTTGTGTCCTGTCCTAGGAGAATCTGCCCAGCGCCCGAAACGTTCTCCCCTGGATGGGCATGGGGAACCCCCCCGTGACCCTAGTAGAGGATAAAGCGGAAGATAATGAATGAATGGTAAGACCCCTGTGTACACGCTTTTGTGTCTTTTGTATTTATTTAACACCAAAACATGGGTGGCATGGTGGCTTAATGTTTAGCATATTCTCCTCTCAGTGCTGGGGATCCAGGTTTGAATCTGGGTGGAGTTTGCATGTTCTCCTTGTGTCCGTGTGGGTTTCCTCACAAAGTGCGCTATATTCATCCATTATCTTCCACTTTATCCCATGCCCATCCTGGGCAGATACACCCAGGACAGGGGGACAATCTATCACTGGACACACACTCACTCACACACACACTCTATATGGGACAATTTGGAGAACTCAATTCACTTTATCCATGTTTTTGGACTGTGGGAGGAACCCGTAGAACCCGGAGGAACCCAAGTGAACACGGGGAGAATATGGAAACTCCACCCAGATTGGGATTCGAACCGGGAATCCCTAGCTCTGAGAGAAGAACATGCCAAACACTAAGGCACCGTGCCTGTAATCAATTTACTCTTTTATTTTGTATGCTAATGTAAACATGAACAAACACAGATGTAGACTTTATTTTCTGTGGAAGGAAACCGGAGAACCCGGAGGAAACCCACGCGGACACGGGGAGAACATGGAAACTCCACCCAGATTGGGATTCGAACCGGGAATCCCTATTGCTGAGAGGAGAACATGCTAAACCACTAAGCCACCGTGCCACCCCAATTTAATATATATATCTTTTATTTAATAGATATCACATAATGTACACTTTAATTTCACTTTATTGTGTATTTTTGATAGTTTTATTTTAATTTTACAGAATTTATTGTTCGTTTCCACTTTTGTATTTATATATGACTAAACATGACTAATGGAGCATCTGTAAAAACTAAAATTAATAAAGAATTCTGATTCTGAGAACGGTGGCATGGTGGCTTAGTGGTTGGCATGTTCTCCTCTCAGTGCTAGGGATTACTGGTTCGAATCCCCATCTGGGTGGAGTTTCCATGTTCTCCCCGTGTCCGCGTGGGTTTCCTCCGGGTTCTCCGGTTTCCTTCCACAGAAAATAAAGTCTACATCTGTGTTTGTTCATGTTTACATTAGCATACAAAATAAAAGAGTAAATTGATTACAGGCACGGTGCCTTAGTGTTTGGCATGTTCTCCTCTCAGAGCTAGGGATTCCCGGTTCGAATCCCAATCTGGGTGGAGTTTCCATATTCTCCCCGTGTCCGCGTGGGTTTCCTCCGGGTTCTCCGGTTTCCTCCCACAGACCAAAACCATGGATCAAGGTCAATTGAATTCTCCAAATTGCCCCATATAGAGTCTGTGTTTGTGAGTGAGTGTGTGTACAGTGATAGATTTGTGTCCTGTCCTAGGAGAATCTGCCCAGCGCCCGAAACGTTCTCCCCTGGATGGGCATGGGGAACCCCCCCGTGACCCTAGTAGAGGATAAAGCGGAAGATAATGAATGAATGGTAAGACCCCTGTGTACACGCTTTTGTGTCTTTTGTATTTATTTAACACCAAAACATGGGTGGCATGGTGGCTTAATGTTTAGCATATTCTCCTCTCAGTGCTGGGGATCCAGGTTTGAATCTGGGTGGAGTTTGCATGTTCTCCTTGTGTCCGTGTGGGTTTCCTCACAAAGTGCGCTATATTCATCCATTATCTTCCACTTTATCCCATGCCCATCCTGGGCAGATACACCCAGGACAGGGGGACAATCTATCACTGGACACACACTCACTCACACACACACTCTATATGGGACAATTTGGAGAACTCAATTCACTTTATCCATGTTTTTGGACTGTGGGAGGAACCCGTAGAACCCGGAGGAAACCCAAGTGAACACGGGGAGAATATGGAAACTCCACCCAGATTGGGATTCGAACCGGGAATCCCTAGCTCTGAGAGGAGAACATGCCAAACACTAAGGCACCGTGCCTGTAATCAATTTACTCTTTTATTTTGTATGCTAATGTAAACATGAACAAACACAGATGTAGACTTTATTTTCTGTGGAAGGAAACCGGAGAACCCGGAGGAAACCCACGCGGACACGGGGAGAACATGGAAACTCCACCCAGATTGGGATTCGAACCGGGAATCCCTATTGCTGAGAGGAGAACATGCTAAACCACTAAGCCACCGTGCCACCCCAATTTAATATATATATCTTTTATTTAATAGATATCACATAATGTACACTTTAATTTCACTTTATTGTGTATTTTTGATAGTTTTATTTTAATTTTACAGAATTTATTGTTCGTTTCCACTTTTGTATTTATATATGACTAAACATGACTAATGGAGCATCTGTAAAAACTAAAATTAATAAAGAATTCTGATTCTGAGAACGGTGGCATGGTGGCTTAGTGGTTGGCATGTTCTCCTCTCAGTGCTAGGGATTACTGGTTCGAATCCCCATCTGGGTGGAGTTTCCATGTTCTCCCCGTGTCCGCGTGGGTTTCCTCCCACAGTCCAAAAACATGGTCAATTGAGTTCTCCAAATTGCCCCATATAGAGTGTGTGTGTGTGTGTGTGTGTGTGTGAGTGAGTGTGTGTACAGTGATAGATTGGTGTCCTGTCCTGGGTGTATCTGCCCAGCGACCGAAACGTTTTCCCCTGGATGGGCATGGGGAACCCCCCCGCGACCCTAATAGAGGATAAAGCAGAAGATAATGGATGAATGAATGATTCTGAGAACCTTACCAGCGAACATGAGCTCGGAAACATCTGGCTTCACATGCAGACAGGTAAAGAGAGGAAGAGGAGTCAGAGCGTCATTTAATTTCTTCTCCATCTCACTTAGCTTGGTGTCCATCCTCTGTGTGCAGACAGACACAACCCACCAACAGCATCAACACCGGGGTTTGAGCTTTTCAACCAGAGCGCAGTCATAACATTGATGTTCATGAAGTTCAGGGAAACATCACATCATCCATTATCTTCAGCTTTATCCTCCACTAGGGTCGTGCGGGTGGGGGGGGGTGTTCCCCATGCCCATTCAGGGAGAACGTTTCAGGCGCTGGGCAGATAGACCCAGGACAGTACACACACTCACTCAGACACACACACACTATATGGGGCAATTTGGAGAATTTAATTGACTTGATCCATGTTTTTGGACTGTGGGAGGAAACCGGAGAACCCGGAGGAAACCCACGCAGACACGGGGAGAACATGCAAACTCCACCCAGATTGGGATTGGAACCGGAAATCCCCAGCGCTGAGAGGAGAACATGATAAAGCACTAAGCCACTAATTAATGCTATTATTGCCTGAGGGTTAGATCATTGTAAATCACTTCTGGCAGAATGTTCTGATAAATCTTAACATCAACTACAACCTTGTGCAAAATGCTGCAGCTAGGGTTTTAATTACAACCAGAACGTTTGATCGAATCAGTCCTGTTATCAAACTACATATAAATATATATATATATACACATGGGTGGAGTTTCCATATTCTCCCCGTGTCTGCGTGGGTTTCCTCTGGGTTCTCCGGTTTCCTCTCACAGTCCAAAAACATTGATCAAGTCAATTGAATTCTCAAAATTGCCCCATATAGAGTGTGTGTGTGTGAGTGAGTGTGTGTACAGTGATAGATTGGCGCCCTGTCCTGGGTCTATCTACCCAGCGCCTGAGACGTTCTCCCCTGGATGGGCATGGGGAACCCCACCGCGACCCTAATAGAGGATAAAGCGGGAGATAATGGATGCATATATATATATATACTAAGACACCGTGCCGCCCATTGTATTAATATATATATCATGTCTGGGAGATTTTGCAATCTGAATGTTAATCTGCTCTTACTGCACTGATGTACCCAACATGTTTGCTTTTACGTTTTTACAGGAACAGTTCTACAGATTATTAAAGCC
>JAFMOC010001397.1:0-53428 GCA_019802505.1 Corydoras sp. C115
AAAACCACTATCCTCGGCACAGTCAAGAAGAGTCGCCGGGAAATTCCTCAATCCGCTAGACAGATGGACCGCACTGAATTGACCACTCAGGTGTTTTCAACCACTGGTGCAACACTGACAGTGTATGCTCCCAAACGGAAGAAGGTCGTCTACATTCTCAGCAGCATGCACAGCATGGTTGAGATTGAGGACACCACGAAAAGGAAGCCAAACACAGTCACACAATACAACAACACAAAGTGCGGGGTGGCTGTGATGGACCAAATGGTGCGGGAGTACAGCGTGCGTGCAGGAACACGGAGATGGCCGGTCGCTGTGTTCTACAACATGATTGACATGGCAGCACTAAATGCACATGTGCTTTATCAGGCATGCACTGGGGTGCAGGAGAGACGGGTGGACTTCCTCTTTGAGCTTGCAAAAGAGTTGGGTGACTTTCATGTGAGTGAGAAGAAGGCACGCAAGGAGAAACTGCTTCGGCAACAACCATCCACACCCAGCCCTGGCAAAAGGGCGAAGTGTCAGGTCAACCATCGATGCACAAACAATTGTGCAACTGTGAGATGTGTCGACTGCTACAAATACACGTGTGGCAAATGTACCAGGGACATACCCTGGCAGTGCCAGGTATGTTCCAACAGTGCAGACAGACTGCTGAGTGAGTGCTGAAATGCTAGCCACACAAAGAAATGCCACTCACACACACGCAGACCCCCACTGCAGCCTATTGTATATATGTGTGAAATTGTTTTATTCCTTGTATTTTTTGTATTATTTTTATAACAAAAAAATAAAAAGCATGGAAACAAATAACAGTTGTTCTTTTGTATATTTCTCATGCTGAAATTTCAGTCCTCTTCACACAAATGCTTCTGGTCATTACTCACAGTTGTACCTTGCTGTAAAATTTCTAATTCTCTATTTAAAATAAAAAAAAAATAAATAAATAAAACTAAACTAAATACAATATATATAATCTTTATATTATAAAATACAATAAACTGAATAGAACTAACTAGAAACTAAATAGCTAAACAACCTCCCCCTAAATTGCTCACTTGTATAAAAAATGCGATAAATGTAAGTTGCTCTGGATAAGGGTGTCTACCAAATGCCATAAATGTAAATGCTGAAATGCTAGTCACACAATAAGGACATGCCACTCACACATGTAGCCCTCCAATGCAGCCTATAGTAAATAGGTGTGAATTGTTTTATTCCTTTTATATTTTTTGTATGACAAAAAAAAATGCATGTAATCAAATAACAGTTGTTCTTTTGTATATTTCTCATGCTGAAATTTCAGTCCTCTTGACACAAATGCTTCTGGTCATTACTCACAGCTGTAACTTACTGTAAAATTTCTAATTCTTTATTTAAAATATAAAAAATAATTTACTGTTTGTGCTTTTTTGCTCAAATAAAACTAAACTAAATACAATATATATATAATCTTTATATTATAAAATACAATAAACTGAATAGAACTAACTAGAAACTAAATGGCTAAACTCAATGGAAAACCTCCTGTGGTGCTCCAGTAATGGCCTTATTTACAGAACAAAAGACGGTGATTAGAGGATGTTAGCTAAAATCCTTCAGGTCATTCGACCCGTCTCTGGGTTCCAGAGGTAGAAATGTCAAATGACCCCTCTCTGGGACTTCTAGTGTTAACACCAGCCTTGTGATCTGAAGGTCTCTGGTTCAATTCCCAGTCCCACCAAGCACTGTGGCTGAAGTTCCCTGACTCCGTGTCCGTGTGGGTTTTCTCTGGTTTCCTCCCACATTTACACCTTCCTCGTCAGTGCAGTGGACAGTGTCACAAATTCCATGTGATATGTTTGTTAGTGGTGTTCAAAAAGCTGCTTGGCATCGGGTATCTGGGTGAAAATCAGGAATCCTAACTGCCAACAGAGGGCACATTTTAGCAACTTTTCTCGTCAATACAGTGATTTTACTATAACTGCTACAAAGTTAGAACAATATTAGACACTTTTAGACAAACTTTAGAATATTTAATTAAAGAGTCTTTGTGTCAGTCTATGGACTGAGGGAAAAATGGAGCCTTTTTTGTTGAGAAAGTTCATGGACAGTTCTCTATTTTATTTTCATTCCTGTTGACAGGCTCGTCAGTAAGGTTTCAGCGTTCATCAGAAACGGTACATGCACAGCGTATTACAGTGTAATATGCTTTATTAAAGTTTATTAGTATAATGAACCTGTAATTGAGCAGAAGCTCTTACACAGGTTTAGGATTATGTGTTGATTTATGTGTACTACGATAAAAGAAACAAAAAAGAATGAAGGGGTGAGATATTACAGACACTGTGAGTAGTTTAAGAGATTTAGTTCTATAGATGACAAAAGCAACATTATATTAAATGAATACAAATGAAAATAAGTATTACATTTAAAAATCATTTTTGATATTTTCATTCATTCATTCATTATCTTCTGCTTTTATCCTATTTTAGGGTCATGGGGGGGGTTCCCCATGCCCATCCAGGGGAGAACGTTTCGGGCGCTTGGCAGATACACCCAGGACAGGGTGCCAACCCATCGCTGGGCGCACACTCACTCAAACAGGCACACTCTATATGGGGCAATTTGGACAACTCATTTGACTTGATCCATGTTTTTTGGACTGTGGGAGGAAACAGGAGAACCCGGAGGAAACCCACGCGGACACAGGGAGAACATGGAAACTCCACCCAGATGGGGATTCGAACCGGGAAACCCTAGCGCTGAGAGGCGAACGTGCTAAGCCACTAAGCCACCATGCCGCCCATTTTGATATTTTATCATGTAAAATGTAAGATTTTTAACAGAATAATTCAATTTAACGTTTCGTTATAACAAAAAATTAAATACAGAGATAAAAGAAATAAAGGTTCCACATTCACACTACAGATCTGCAGAGGAGACTGAATGTTAACATGTCAGTGTGTCACATTGGTTGCAGTAATTTATTTATGCCAGATGAGGGCACCACAATACAAGTTATTACATATGCAGACTAAACTTACCATCTACATAAACAGTAACCTTGTAGTGCACTCAATTTTACTTTACACCTTCAGGATTAAGACTATACTTTCAGGGATCATTTCTTTAGTTTAAAACTTGGAAATGTGATTAGAAAGTGTTGTGTCACCCTAACCATGATGAAGAATCAAGATACTCTCTTCTGAGCATGAATCAGATATGGAGTGATGAATTAGTTCATTTGCTTTATTTCTTTGATGAATGCTCCTTTTGCTTTTGGCAGAATGGAGGAAGAGAGTATGTTCTGAGTGGTTATGATGTTCACAGTTTAAAACAGAAAAGCTCATGATGATCATTGTGTTTTTTATTTGATTACTATTTGTGTTAAATTAGCAATTATATTGATTCCAGTTTTTTCTATTGTTTAAACACATTTCATGATACTGCTCCTCATTTTTCACAAGCTCTAAACATAAAATGCTTTTCTAAAACTACATACACACAATCTCACAGTCTCTTTTCAAAACCAACCCATCACACCAAAACAGTTGCTCATATGCTCAAAAGCAAACTTTGATACCACAATACCGCTCAAAGGCCTGCAAAAATGTACACACTACTGAGCATCATTAACCACATTACCAAAAATATTGAAAAAAAAAAATATTGAAAACACAAATTTCAGAGTATGAAACTGTTCTTTCAACAGTTTCAGAACTGCTAGGATGCATTTGAGCAACCCTTATTTATTCTCAAATATGTATTGGGCATTTACTATAGATTTCTGCATTTCATAGGAATAATGAATAATGCAGAAAATGCAGTAATATCACAACTCAATGCAGAAATGAGTACTGTAAACTCCATGGAGGATCCATTACACACAAAAGATACAGTACAGTAACAATCAAAAACACAATGTTCAGGGTGCGATTTATTTTATTACAGTTCGTTGTACATGTAAATTGACACAGTATGTTGTATGTTATGTTGTCTTCACTGCAGTGTAGCGACTCAAGCTATCCAACAAGTTAAACCCTGATTAAAAAAAACAGGAATCTGTACTGTAGTTAACATTTCTCTGTTGTTTACTGAAGAATCCAGTATTACATATCAGAGTGAAAACTGCAACAAAACAAAGTTTGATTTTTTTTAAACATAAAGTTCAGCTTCACATGAAGTCTCATGAATATCCTTGTGAATACATGTAAAATAAAAATGATCAGGATATTTAATAAGGGAGGGATATTTGTTTTAATCTGATGTTGAGTGCATTTGGAAATATGTCAGACTGAAATCTGAGTTTTGAACCATATTCGCCATAATGCCCTTTCAAATGTTTTTCATTGATCAGGACTTTGATGAAAAAGCAGTGCTTTCCAACGTTTCCAAATTCTTACTTTGGTAGACATTCATGGGCTTTAACAAACAGCACCTTAAAAATAAAATCTTTCCCATAACGGGAGTTGAACCCGGGCCGCCTGGTTGAAAACCAGGAATCCTAACCGCTAGACCATATGGGACACAAGGTGTGCTTCTAAATTTGATTTAATTGAGCTGAATTCTTTTTGAGGTTCACTATTTGGAAAAAAGATATAGTTCATCAAGCAACCAGTTCAACCATGAACACACATGCTGTTTGTCTAAAAAAAAACTGAATGATAGATTTACATTAACATTCTGTGAATTAAGAACAACAAACAATTAAATCTTTCTAATAAACATACAATGACACCATATCACATAACAGACCAATTTGACAAGTATTCTCAGTGACAATATTTATCCAAACAGAGCACTCATTTTTGTTTCTTTTATTGTAGTACATATAAATGAATACATAAACCAAAACCAGTGTAAGAGCTTGTGCTCAATCACATGTCCATTGTGTCGCCGTTAGGGCGATATAGATAGAGACTTTTAATAACACATTGAAAAATGATAGGACCTTTCAATTTTGATAACATTTCCTGTAATTTGCTTACCACTTCCTGCCTTGTCATCATTTACTTCCCTGTTAAAATCTGTAAGTATAAAATAAGTATTCCTGACCATGAACGATGCTAGAAGCAAAGTTGTAAGTAAAATTTAGTTTTAAGTTAAATAATTGATAGAATAAGTTAAGTTTAAAGTTGAAAGAGAAGGCAATAAATCGTTTAAAAGATCATTTTTATTTTAAATGTATTCACAAGGATATTCATGAGACTTCATGTGAAGCTGAACTTTATGTTTAAAAAAAAATCAAACTTTGTTTTGTTGCAGTTTTCACTCTGATATGTAATACTGGATTCTTCAGTAAACAACAGTGAAATGTTAACTACAGTACAGACTCAGTACAGACTTTTTTGTATCAGGGTTTAACTTGTTGGATAGCTTGAGTCGCTACACTGCAGTGAAGACAACATAACATACAACATACTGTGTCAATTTACAGGTACAACGTACTGTAATAAAAGAAATCGCACCCTGAACATTGTGTCTTTGATTGTTACTGTACTGTATCTATTGTGTGTAATGGATCCTCCATGGAGTTTACAGTACTCATTTCTGCATTGAGTTGTGATATTACTGCATTTTCTGCATTATTCATTATTCCTATGAAATGCACAAATCTATAGTAAATGCCCAATACATATTTGAGAATAAATAAAGGTTGCTCAAATGCATCCTGGCAGTTGTGAAACTGTTAAAAGAACAGTCTCACACTCTGAAAATTGTGTTTTCAATATTTTTGGTAATGTGGTTAATGATGCTCAGTAGTGTGTACATTTTTGCAGGCCTTGAACGGAATTGTGGTGTCAAAGTTTGCTTTTGAGCATATGAGCAACTGTTTTGGTGTGATGTATTTGTTTTGAAAAGAGATTGTGAGGTTGTGTGTATGTAGCTTTAGAAAAGTGTTTTGTGTTTAGAGTTTGTGAAAAATGAGGAGCAATGTCATGAAACATGTTTAAGTAATATAGAAAAACTATAATCAATATAATTGGTAATTTAACATAAATAGTAATCAAATAAAAACAACACAATGTTCAGTATGAGTTTTTCTGTTTTAAACTACGAGCATCATAACCACTCTGAACATATTCTCTTCCTCCATTCTGCCAAAAGCAAAAGGAGCATTCATCAAAGCAAAAAAGCAGATGAACTAATTCATCACTCCATATCTGATTCATGCTCTAAAGAGAGTATCTTGATTCCTCATCATGGTTTGGATGACGCAACACTTTCTAATCACATTTCCAAATTACAAAATATAGCAATGACCCCTGAAAGTATAGTCTTAATTCAGACGATGCAAAGTACAATTGAGTGCACTACAAGGTTACTGTTTATGTAGATGGTAGTTTAGTCTGTATATGTAGTAACTTGTTTTGTGGAGCCCCCACCTGGCATAAATAAATTACTGCAACCAATGTGACACACTGACATGTTAACATTCAGTCTCCTCTGCAGATCTGTAGTGTGAATGTGGAACTTTTATTTCTTTTATCTCTGTATTGAATTATTCAGTTAATTAATTAAAAATCTATTGTATTTCACATGATAAAATATCAAAATGGTGGCTTAGTGGTTAGCACGTTCGCCTCTCAGCTCTAGGGATTCCCGGTTTGAATCCCGATCTGGGTGGAGTTTCCAGGTTCTCCCCATGTCCGCATGGGTTTCCTCCGGGTTTTCTGGTTTCCTCCCACAGTCCAAAAACATGGATCAAGTCAACTGAGTACTCCAAATTGCCCCATATAGAGTATGCCTGTTTGAGTGAGTGTGTGCCCTGGATGGGCATGGGGAACCCCCCCACGACCCTAATACAGGATAAAAGCGGAAGATAATGGATGAATGAATGAAAATATCAAATTTGATTTTTAAATTCATTCATTCATTATCTCCCACTTTATCCTCTATTAGGGTCACGGTGGGGTTCCCCATGCCCAACCAGGGGAGAAAATCTCGGGCGCTGGGCAGATAGACCCAGGACAGGGCGCCAATCCATCGCTGGGCACACACTCACTCACACAGACACACTCTATATGGGGCAATTTGGAGTACTCAATTGACTTAATCCATGTTTTTGGACTGTGGGAGGAAACCGGAGAACCCGGAGGAAACCCACGCGGACAACATGGAAACTCCACCCAGATGGGGATTCGAACCGGGAATCACTAGTGCTGAGAGGCAAACATGCTAAACATGTAATACTTATTTTCATTTGTATTCATTTAATATAATGTTGCTTTTGTCATCTATAGAACCAAATCTCTTAAACTACTCACAGTGTCTGTAATGTCTCGCCCCTTCATTCTTTTTTGTTTCTTTTATCGTAGTACACATAAATGAACACATACAGTAAACCACAACCAGAGTAAGAGCTTGTGCTCAATTACAGGTTCATTATAATAATAAACTTTAATAAAGCATATTACACTGTAATACGCTGTGCATGTACCGTTTCTGATGAACGCTGAAACCTTACTGACTAACCTGTCAACAGGAATGAAAACAAAATAGAGAACTGTCCATGAACTTTCTCAACAAAAAAGGCTCCATTTTTCCTTTAGTGCATAGACTGACAAAGTCTCTGTTCTTCACAAAATAAAATACAAATAAGAAAACATTTCTATTTCAATATTCAATATAAAGAACACAAATATTAATGTGGTAATTAACCCAAATAATAAACATTTCAGGGGCCTATTAAGACATCTTTTCTGGAAGTAGTCCCCGTTAGTATAGTGGACAGTAACTTTACCTGTCACGCAGAAAACTGGAGTTCGATTCCCTGACAGGGAGAATTAGCTTTTGCTCTTTGTTAATGGAAACTATTAACATAAAGCTTCAAAGATAAATGAAGTCTTGTCTGCTTTTAATATCCATAAACAGACAAAAAAAGTTTTTTTGTTTTAAAATAAAAAAATATAAACATTGATTAATTAAGGAAATGTCATCTACATCTTTTAACACATGGGCGGCACGGTGGCTTAGTGGTTAGCATGTTCTCTTCTCAGCACTAGGGATTCCCGGTTCGAATCCCCATCTGGGTGGAGTTTCCATGATCTCCCCGTGTCTGCGTGGGTTTCCTCCAGGTTCTCCGGTTTCCTCCCACAGTCCAAAAACATGGATCAAGTCAATTGAGTTCTCCAAATTGCCCCATATAGAGTGTGTATGTGTGCGTGTCTGTGTGAGTGAGTGTGTCCCCAGCGATAGATTGGCACCCTGTCCTGGGTGTGTCTGCCCAGTGCCCGAAACGTTCTCCCCTGGATGGGCATGGGGAACCCCACCGCGACCCTAATAAAGGAAAAAGCGTAAGATAATGAATGAATGAAAGAATGATATTGTGGCCAAAAGAATTGTTAGTTTTTCAAGGAACCAGCCATGACTTTGCCTCCAGCTAAAAAAAAGAATTGAGCCACACAATCGAGAATGCAGTTAACGATCCCGCTACCTCTCGCATGCCAAGCAAGCGCTCCACTATTTGAGCTAATTGCCCATAATCTGAAACTTTTGCTCTTCTCTTAGGGCAATACATCTCAAACATGTTCACTATAAACTTTCCAATGCAAATCCAGCCCAGAATGTAGACTGAAAATGATCAGACTGGAATGTTTCCACCAGTTGTCAGGCCGATTAGCTCAGTTGGTTAGAGAGTGGTGCTAGTAACGCCAAGGTCATAGGTTCAATCCCTGTATCGGCCAACTTTTCAATGTTGTTGTGGTGTTAAAGGCAAACAACCTTTCTTAGGGAAATGAAGCAGACAACAACAACAGAACAAACACCATGACTTAAAACTACTTGAAATTGTAATCAATTTTTCAAGTTAAAAAATTTACAGACTTGATATTGTGGCCAAAAGAATTGTTTATTTTCCATGGCACCGGCCATGAATTTTCCTCTACCATTTGTGCTAATTTTGTGCTAATTTGTGCGCCCGTGTGTCCAGCAGTGACATTATTGACAATAACACACACTCTTCACATGAGCGCTTCACCTTCGTATCAATGCGTCATAAACAAAACATTATTTTAAATCATAAAGCACAGATTAATAGAAACGGCATAAAAACAGTTGCGGCAGTTTTTTTTTTTTTACAAATTTCGTTCTGTAATTTGGCCACTAGATGGAATTATTTGATTGTTAGAGAAACAGTCAGTTTTTGCTCCAAATTTGCTTCACTGACAAATAGCTTAAACTATAGCAGTTGATTTAAAAGCTCTTCCCTAATGTAAAATTTAAAAGAATTAAGTTCAATCAAATTAAGTTCATAGATGGTATCAGTGTAGCATGTGGTCTTGCAGTTTGGATTTGTGGCCCGCACCTTGGAATTTAACTGGGTTCCTGCTATGTGAGAGCTTGATTTATATTCCGAGATCAATTGGCAAAATAAGAGCTTTAAAAGCTCTTTTAAAATTGCTGCTTTTTCATTAACATCCAGTTTTATGAAATGGTGTAGGAAGGGCTTTGTGGTGTGCTGTGATCGTAGTATGGCTGCACCAATTAATAATTTTTTTTTTTCTGATTAGTCAATTAATCTAAAAGCTAAACCTCTAAAGTGTTTGGATTTGAAATTAAAATAATGTTTCAAAAATAATGAAAAATAAAAACCTTTAATGTTGAAATATTTTCTTTAATTAAACACAGTGCTCTTAATGGCACTATTGAAACCCAAACATGTTTTTGCATTAGCAGCTTTATCATAGATAAAATCTCAGCCACAAGAGATTCAATAATTCATAATATAAAGCACATTCGAATGATGGTGAAACATTTTTAAATTAGTCTTTTACTATTACTTAAATGTCTTATCAAAAATGCTGGACGTTCATTTGTTTTGCCCCAGTGCTCTGCGTTGTGCCTGCAGCAACTCTGGTCATGGCAAACTTTATTTTGAATGAATCATTAATTTTTGTTCAGAAATAAGCATTTGGATGTTTTTACTGTTTTATATTATTATACTCATAATATTAAACTGAACAAAATACTTTGAAGTTTCAGGATTAACCTGCTCCAACTGTGGTATCTTTCTTTAGTGGACTTTACAGATAGTGCTATCAAGTTTGGGTTTGTTATTGTTTGAATTATTCACCAAAATTATTAAACAATTTTTAAAAATTCAAGTATTTACATCAAGAAGATCATCATTTATTGAGTTTATAGTCCTGTTCATTTCATTCTCTTCTTAAACTTCCTCTACTGACTATTGGAATACACATCTTTATTTTTTTCCATTTGGTTGTTGACGTTATTTTCAAACATGTTACTGTAAACGCCATGAGCGCTTCATTCTTTGGCACACAAAACAATCTCCTTCACATTTAATTACAAAAAAACCCTGTGTTCTACAATAATGACTGGTGTTGGTAAAAATTACTTTTTGCCTTTAAAATACAGTTTTTAATGAACTGAAGACTAGTAAATTAAAAGTTTTTTGATTGCACACCGTTTAATTTTTTTCTATATAGTCCCAGGAACCCAGTTTCAAAAGCCAAACGCAAGGGTTCCACACCGAAATCTCTGACCCCCACTACGTGACATCCACTGGACATTCAAGAGCTCCAGCGTGCTAAACCATTACACCATGAAACGACTTAAACAAGATGACATGGTCACAAAAAATCGTTTATTCTGCTTCTGTAAAGGAAGGAAAGTAATAGGAATAATGTAATCGGAAAAAGTTAGTATGATCGGATTGCTGCTCACATCTTATAGTCTGTCTTTTGGATTTTCTTATGGTATTAGTTGTAAATTGAATTATGTAATGGACAGACAAAACATACCACGTTTCTCCACCACGGGTGTTCCCCCCCCCCACTCTTATTGCCTCATCCAGGCGTGAGAACATTTTTGAGATCTCTCGCGGCCAGTCCAGTCTACACCCCCAGGACCAGGTACAACCAATGTCTATCACTGGGCCCATACACTCACTCCACAGATTCAGACACTCTATCAATATGGGCAAATTTGGCGAATTAGCACTCGACCTTGATTCAATGTTTTATGAGAACTGGGGGAGGGACACCGAGAGAAGACCCAGAGGAACCCACGCAGACACGAGGAGAACATAGAAACTTAATAATAATAATAATAATAATAATACGAATAATAATAATAATTTAAATTATTATTATTTATTAGTAGTAGCTTGTCATTTAGTAATACAATAATGTACAATCAGAATGGCAAATTATCAGGTTTGATAACTTTGGCGGCACATTTTGGAGATTCTATCTTCTGATAAATAACACTGTTGAAATTTTATTTTTTCATTGGATAACTGGATTAACTATTAAAATAAATTTGATTAAGACTTGTGACTAGTACAGGGCGGCACGGTGCGCCTTAGTGGTTAGCCCACGTTCAACTCTATTAGGCACTAGCGGATATCCCCGGTTCGAAATCTCCCCATCTGGGTGGAGTTTCCATATTCTCACTGTGTCGAGCTGTCGGTTTCCTCTGGGTTCTCCGGGCTCTCCGGTTCTTCCCACAGTACAAACACATTGGGATCAAGTCAGTTTTGATTTCTCTACAAAATTCGCCAACATGTATAGTGTGTCGTGTGTGTGTGAATGTGTGCCCAAGCGATAGAATGGCGCTGCTCCTGGGTGTATATCTGCCCCAGCGCCCGGAAAATATTCTCCTCCTGGACATGGGCATGGCGAACACCCCCCCATCGCAACCCTATATATATGATAAAGCGGGAGTTATAATGAATGAATGTCACTGTACACTGGTGGTTTTAACCTGCTTACTGGAGCCTCTCTCGTTAACAGATTTCCTATTTCAGGTGTTTAAGATATAGATTTGATACCATTGGTAAGAATGATGCATGAAAAAAAACAAACAGATGATAAACAAGCCCTCAGACTAGGCTCCCTAAAGAAGCACAATTTAGGAACCAAAAAAAAAAAAAACACTCCACTTTTATATATGAAAACATATATGACGACATAGACACAGACATGGTCACGAGTTTTTTGACCAGCTGCAACTTAAAGACTACTGTCTTTGAACATGGCGACGTCCCTTCCAGCCTGGCTTTAATGCATCAGAGTCGTTAGAGCATTGAGACTCTTAATCCTTCTAGTAATCGTGTGTTCGAGCCCCACGTTTGGCGAGTAATACTTTTATTAAGTTGAAAGCTAATCATTGCCAAATGTTGTCAAAGTATGATTATTTTCTTACTGCTTATTGACCTTACAAATTTCCTACATGCATCTGAGTTATTTCCTTTTTGCTCAATAGCAGAACAAGAGAAATGAAGACAACTACTTATCTACTTCTGTATACAAAATGACAAAACGAAGCATCTGTAAACTGCATTTTACCAATTTTTATTTTTTAGCGCCCGTGACTCTGCGTTGTGCCTGCAGCAACTCTGGGAATGGCAAACTTATTTGAAGAATCATTAAGTTTGGCTTCAGAAATAACTTTTGGATGTTTTTACTGTTTATTTTTATTATACTCATAATTTTAAAAACTGAACAAAATACTTTGAATTTTAAATTTAACCTCCCTTCAACTTGGAACTTTCCCTTTAGTAACTTTACAAAAAGTGCTATAAAATTTGGGGTTTTGTTATTGTTTGAATTATTTAAAAAAATTTTAAAAAATTTTTTAAAAATTTCAAGTATTTACATCAAAAAGGGATCATCATTTATTAAGTTTATTTTCTGTTCATTTCATTTTTCTTCTTAAATTTCCCAAAATTTTTTACATTTCCCTTTTAAAGTCTTTTTAGCAGAGGGGTTTTTAAATCCAAAGCGATTAAACAAATGAGAACACCACAAGTCAAACCAGGGAGAAAACGATTTTGGGAAATTTATACATCTTTTTTTTTTCCTTTTTGGTTGTTGAGGGTTTTTTTCCCCAAACATTTTTTCCGTAAACGCCAAAAACCGTTCTTTCTTTGAAAAAAATAATCTCCTTCACCAAAACATGGGGGGTTGGGGGCCAGCTTTGCTTAAATAATGATGGTCCCATTGTCTGTCAGCCTTTCCCAATCAGGGAAGTTTGGCCCGCCCTTTTCACCCTCCCGGCCTCCTCCGGCCGAAAAACCCCCAATTTAAGGATTCAATTTGCCCCGGTCTTTTAAAACTGCACAAAAACGGAAAAAACCCCTTTAACGACTATAAATTTAAGTGAAAAGGGCCCTAAAAAAGTAAAAAAACCTTTTTTAGAAATGTGTTTTTTAAAAATAAAAGGGATTTTTTTTGAAAGGTAGAGTAAAGTAAAAAGTTTTAAAAATTTGACGAAATCTGTTCGGGTTTCTTAATTTTAAATTATCATTTTTAAATGCAGAGGAGAGGTCATTTTGATGTTTTTCCCAAAAATGAAAGGATCCATTCATTTTAATCTAATTTTATACATACAAAAAAACAATCTGTTTATTTAACAAAACATTTTTCGATTGTTTCTTTTTTAAATGTCCCCCATCGGTTTCCTTTTGGACGGGCAAAAAATTTAACATAAAAGGGTTTAAAATTTTAACTTTTTGGGAAATCGCAAAAGTTTATTTAAAAGGGGGAAAAACAAAACTGCCTAAAATTATTTTTTAAAAAATTAAAAATTAATTAAAACCTTAATTTTTAAAACAAAACCTTTGTTCTTTTAACAATCCTTATTTAAAACTTTTTAAAAAGTTCAGTCTGCTGAAATTCAACACGGGTTTTTTTTTTCTTTTTCTTTGTCTACTTTAGGTGTTAATTTTTTAAAATTTTGAACTGAAAATAAAAAATTAAAACCTAAACCAGTCAAAAATTTCAAAAATTGGGTCTCGAACCAAAACCCTTTAACCCTTCATTTTAAAGGTCTCCCAACTGAGATACTAAGAAAAAAAAAACTTTTAAATTTCAAAATCCCTTTTCTAAAAATGCCCTTTTGGGTAAAAATATTTTTGCCTTTAAAATCAGTTTTGAATGAAGACAGAAATTTTCATTAAAAAAAAAAGGTTTTTCCCCTTTTTATTTTCATTAAAAAATTTCGGGAAATAAATTTTAAAAAAGCCAACAAGGTCCCCCCAGATTTAAACTCAGACACTGAATTGGGGGTTCCAGACCTTTAAACCTTTACACCAGGAAAACACAAAAAAAAGATGACTTTTGGTCAAAAATTGTTTTTTCCTTGCTTCTGAAAAGGAAAAAGGAAGGAAAAGGGAAAAATGTTAGGAAAATTATTTATTTTTTGCGTATTCTATCTTTTTCTTTAAAATTTTCCTAAGTCAAATGTAGGTTTTAAATTTTGTAATTAAATTTAAGAAAGGGCAGAAAAAACTACATGTTCTCCCCGGGGTTCCCATGCCCTCCAGGGGAGAACTTTTTGGGGATTTCTGAGCAGAACCCCCGGGAAACCCGGGCCACCAACTATCACGGGGGGACACACCACCCCAACCAAAAAGCCCACACACTATAGGGGGGAAAATTTTTGCCGGGAAGAAAATGCCCTTTTTGATTTATTTTTTTTTGGACGGGGGAAAGGAACCGGAGAACCCGGGGGAAACCCCCCTTGGACACGAGGAAATGTGGAAACTAATAAAAATTTAAAATAATAAAAATTTTTATTATTATAGTGGGAGTAGTTGTATTAGTAATACATAATACAATCAAAAGGAAAAATTATCGGGAAAACTTTCGGCACTTTTTTGGAAAGTTTTTATCTTCTGAAAAAATAACACTTTTTGAAATCTTTTTTTAATAGATAACGGATTAAAATTTAAAAAAAAATTTAAATAAGACTTGTGACTGTCCCACTGTGGTTTTTAAACCTGTTTTACTGGAGCTCTCTAAAAAAACAGTTTTTTTTTAAATTTTTTTAAATTCTTTTTGGGGGCGTTTAAGATCACTTTTAATACATTGGGAAGGGAAAAAACAGATGATAAAAACCCCCGGGACTATCCCCTCCTAAAGAAGAAAAATTTGGAAACCCCAAAAAAAAAAACCCCACTTTTTATATATGACAACAATTTAAATATGACCCCATGACACAAAACATGGTCATGGTTTTTTTGGACCAGCTGAAATTAAAACGCTTGAAGTTGGGACTTCAGCCCCGGCAAAGCTCAGTGGGGTAGGGGGATGAGACTTTTAAATTTTTCTCAGGGTCCCCGGGGTTCGACCCCCCCACGCTTGGGCGAGTAGTATTTTTTTTTTTAGTTAAAATAATCATTCCAAAATTTTGTGACGTGATGATCTTTTTCCTTACTGCTTTTTGACCTTACAAATTTTCCGGTTTTGCATCTAATAAATTTCCCCATTTTTGGCACAAAAACAAAACCCAAAAAAGAAAAAAGGGACAACTATTTTCTCTATTTTCTGTATATAACTGACAAAAAAATTCATCTGAAAAAACCTGCAATTTCCCCCCCTGGGGATTAAAAAAGCTTTGGTGATTCAGTTTTGGGATAAGAAAACCCCCAGTTTTTAATTTGATAGCCCAAAATACTTTTAAAGGAAAAACCAAACCTGGCGGGTTTTCTTTAGTTTGGTTTGTTTTAAATTTCCTCCCCACATTTCTAAAAATATGGATAAAGGGAAAATTTAAATCCCCCAAAATTCCCCCCATAAGGGGTTTTTTGGGTTGGGGTGTGGGGGGGAGTCCTGTGCCAAAGGCAATAGTTTGGGGAGCCCTGTCCTGGGGAAACCCAAAAAACAACAACATAAAATTTGAAAAAGTAAAAAGTGTTTAAAAACTTAATTTACAAAAAAAATTTTTAAATTTAAATTTTTTTACGGTTTTGCGGGCTAGGGATTTCACATCAAATCCACATCTTTTGTGCCCCAAACATTAATGTATCGGGAAATTTTTTTTTTTTTAAAATGGCACAGAAAAAAAAAAAAAAGAAGATAAAGATGCCCGAAAAACCAACAGAGTTCCCAAATTTCCCCAAAAAAAACCCTTCACCTAAATCAGTTTTAAAAACCATTTAACGGAAAAGCTAAAATTGTTCCAAAAAAGTAGTGCCATAGGTTTTCGGGCTTTTGTTCCCACATATAAATAAACATAGAACTTTTTCATAGTAATTTTTTTTTGCATTATTAAAACCAAAAGGATAGATCCCCAAGAACCCTTTGACAAAACCCCCCCAACTTTGAAATTTTTAAATATTCTAAAGTTTGTCTAAATATTTTTTTCTAACCTTTTAGCACTTATATTTAAATCACTATTTTAAATTTGAAAAAAGTTGCTAAAATGCTTTTGTTGGCAGTTAGGGTTTCCCGATTTTTGCCCAGATGGCGAAAATGCCCCTAACTCCCGATATGAAAAATTTTTTGAGGTTTTTCCTTGCTGGTTGTGAAAACTTTTAATTTTTTTAGGCCACATGATTTTTCTGGCAAAATAATAAATTTTGGAAAAAATTTGGAAAGGGAATGCTTTTTCATCAAAGTCCAGACCAAAGAAAGGGGCATTTGAAAGGCATGACATAAACCTATAGTGGGGAAGCCCGAGCCGTGGTGCAACTGTCCAGCCCCCCATGCATCTAAAAGGGTTTGAGGTTTTGTCCCTTTTCTGTTTTGACAATTGATTTTTTATTTATTTGCCTAAATTGACTCCAATGACAACTTAAAATATTCCAGTTTATTTAAAAGCTATTCCCCAAATTACCAAAGGGCCAATCAACTGGAAAATTAGAGATTTTTTAAAGTTAAATTTAACTTCCGTTCTAAAAAACAAAAAATAGAAATTTTCCCTTGAGGGGGGAAATGGTTAGTTCTCCCATGTTGTGGCCAGCCAAATCCCGGGGGAATAAAGGGGCAATCTATCAATGGGGGGACACACTCACTCACACGAACCCCTCTATATGGCGCAATTTTTTTAGAATTGAATTGGGCGTGATCCATGGTTTTTTTGGACTGTGGGGGAAAACAACCCTAGAACCCAGAGGAAACCCACGGGTTTGGGGAAAAATATGGGAAAATTTTTACCCAAAATTGGGGTTCGAAATGTAAAACCCTAGTGCCCGAGAGGGAAAAAATTCTGACCCCTAACCACCGTGCCACCCCAAATTTTTAAACCAATTAGAAAAAAAATGGAAAACTGCTGCTGCTGGGTTTAAGTTTTCCCAAAAGCCCATTAAAAAAAAAAGTTTTGATTTATAGTCAGATGCATTATCCATTTTGGGCCGTTTGAAAAAATCTTTTTTCCCCAAATTTATGTTTTAGCACATTTGGAAGTGTTAGGGATATTTCCTTCCCAAACACTTAATTTTCCCGATTTAAAAATTTCCGGGGGGTCAATGGGAAATTTTTTTAACTTTAAATTTTTAAAATTGGAAACAAAATAAAAATTTTATAGTAGATCTTATGTAACCATTTAAAAAATCAATTTTTGCTTATTGATATTAAAAATGAACATTTTTTTTGAAGTCAAACCAGAAAATTTTTTTGATTTTTTAGTTGTGAGTGAGGGACTGAAATGAAATTTTGGGTTTCTTTAGGATTTTTTTTTCCCCAAAGAAAGCCAAAACGGTGGAAATTTTTCTTCCTCACTTTCTACCAAAGAAATGACTTTCTATGTTTTCTTCAAACATCTGAACTCTCATCACTTTCTGCTGTTTTTTGGTTGTTCTCATGAAAAGGGGTTTTAAAAGTCAAATTTTTGAAATTTTTATAATTTTTTTTCCTTGTTCAAATAAAGGGGTTTTAGAAATAAAAAAATATTATGAAGTCGATTTTTTTTAATTTTAAAAAAAATTTTTTAGCTTTTTCTTAATGATGAAGGCCCCTGGTTCAAGTCCCCTATGAGCCCCAGAAAAATGTTCCGTTTTTTTTTGATTTAAACCCCTTTTTATTTTCAAATTTATTTTATAAAAATTAAAAAAAAACAGAAACTGAGAATTATTTTGTTTCAAATACTAAAAAAAAAAGGGTGATTTTGAAGAAAAAATTTTAAAAAAAAATAAACAATTATAAATTTTTCATTTCAATCTGGGCAATTTGGGGGCAACTACCAAAAAAGTATTCTAATAAACTAAAATCCCCCCACCCGCCCTCAAAAAACCCAAATTTTAATAGTACTCCCCAGCAACAGCTTACTTGGGGAAAGACGCCGGGTTTTTCTAAAGTGTTTTCTCTTTCGGGGTTTTGAAAAGGCCCTAAAGGGTTTAAAAACCTGGATGACCCCAAACTAGTGTTTCTGGTTGTTTTTCCCCCTTAAAAAGAATTTGGATCAGAAACACTAAAAAAAACATTATTCATTCATTTATTCTTATCTCCCCCTTTTTTCCTCTATTTGGGGCCCCCGGTGGGGGTTTATTATGCCCATCCAGGGGAAAACGTTTTCCCGGGGAATGGGGCAACACCCAGGGGCAAGGGGGGCCAATCCATCGCTGGGCCACAGACACCCCTCTATATGGGGGAATTTGGAGAAATTTAATTTTCTTAATCCATGTTTTTTGGCTGGGGCGGAAACCGGAGAACCCGAGGAAAAACCCCTGAAAAAACCCCCGGGGAACATGGAAACTCCACCCAGTGGGGATTTGAAAACCCGGGGAAACCCTAGCGCTGAAGGGGGCGAACCCTGCTAACCACAAACCACCGTTCCACCCCACTTAAAAAAATATTTAGGGGAAATTTTCAATTAAGCGCAACTATAATAGAAAGCCAAAAATGAAAGAATCAAATTTCGATAATTGGGTCAAAAATTTTATAAAATTTAAAAATAATTTACAATTCAGTCTTTATTTTCATTTTCCCCAGGAAAAAAAAAACGAGTTCAAGTTTAAAATGAGATGAGGCTTTTTTTGGGGTCTTTTGGGCCAAAAACAAGAAAAACAAAATGAAATTTTTTTTCACATCTACTGATTTTTTTGGGGTTTGGGGGTGGTGGGAGTCCTGCAGGGTGGGCTCACTGGGCTTATATTGTTTTGCCAAATGTTTTTGCTGGCCTTGAGCGGGGGGGGTTTTTGGGTCAAAAATTTAGCACATGAGCAAATGTTTTGGTGGGTTGTTGGGTTTTTAGCTATTTAGCAAATGTTTTGGTGGAAATGGGTTGGTTTTTTAAAAAAGACTGGAAGGCTTGGGTTTATTTTATCCAAAAAAGTGGGTTTGTGTTTTTTGAGTTTGTAAAAAAGAGGACGAGTACCACGAAAATTTCGGTTTTTTTAAACAATTTTAGAAAAACTTTTAATCAACACAACCCCGGAAACCTTCACACAAAAAAGCAATCAAAAATATAACCCAAAAAGTTTTATAAAAAATTTTTTTGTTTTAAATGTGAACATCCTAACCCTTGAACATAAACCCCTTCCCTCCCTTCTGCCAAAAGCAAAAAAAAGGGTTAAAACAAAGAAATAAAGGGAGAAAGAAAATAATTTTTCACTCCAATTTTTCTGATTTTTTATTCCGAGAGTATCTTGAAATCTTCATTATGATTGAGTGACGCAAAAAACTTTTTTAAACCAAAATTTTCCCAAATTACAAAAATATAAAAATGATCCCGAAAATAAGAAATTAATCCCGACAGTGTAAAGGCCCAATTTTAGTGGACTACAAGGGTTTCTGTTTATTGTAGGGGTGGTAATTTAAATCTGTATATGTATAAATTTGTATGGGGGTGCCCCCCTCTGGGACCAAAAAAAATTTCTTTCAACTAATGTGGGCCCACTGAATGTTTAAAAATTCAGGGTTCCCTTTTGCAATCTGTAGGGTGGGAAAGGGGAAATTTTTTTTTTTTTTTATCTCGTATTGAAATTTTTTTTTTTATAACGAAAAGTTTAAAAAAAATTTTTTCTGTTAAAAATCTATTGTGTTTTCACCATAAAAAATATCAAAAAAAGGGTGGGGTATGGGGGCTTGTGGGTTAGCACTTTACCTTTTTCCGCGCTGGGGTTCCCGGTTCAAATCCCCATATGGGTTTTGGGTTTTCCCGTTTTCCGGTTTCCTCCCCAGTCTGAAAACATGGATCCCAAATCAATTGGGGCACTCCAAATTGCCCCCATAGAGGGGCCCTTTTTAGTGAGTTGGGGTCCCGAGCATGGATTGGCGGGCCCCCCTCCTGGGGGGATCTGCCCAGCGCCCAAAAGTTCTCCCTGGATGGGCCTTGGGGGAAAAACCCTAATATAGGTTAAAAGGGGGAAGGTAAAGAATGAATGAAAATACAAAATTTATTTTTTAAATGTAATAATTATTTTTTTTTTGTATTATTTAAATTTTCAATGTTTCCCTTTGGGCATCTATAGAAAAAATCTCCTTTTAAATACTCACAGTGTCTTTATATCTCACCCCCTTCCCCTTTATTTTTTTTTTTCTTTTAAACGGGAGAACACCTAAATGAACAAAATAAACCCCAAAACCCGTGTTAGACTTGTGCTCAATTAAAAGGTTATTACACTAATAAAATTTTAAAAAAAGCATATTACACTGTTTAAACGCTGTGCATGTTTCCGTTTTTGATGAAAGCTGAAACCTTACTGACAGCCTGTCCCCAAAAGGAAGAACTTCCCTGGGAAATTTCTCAAAAAAAAAAGGCTCCATTTTTCCCCCTTTGTTTCCCCTAGGGCTGACACAAAGACTCCCGTTCCCCCAAAAAAAATTAAAAAAACAAAAAAAAAACATTTTTATCCCAAAATTCAAAATTAAAAGGGCACAAAAAATTAATTTAGGGGAATTTTAACCCCAAAAAAATAAATATTTCGGGGCTTATTAAAACAACATTTTTGGAAGTAGTCCCTGTTAGAAGTGGAAAAGTTTTTTTCCTGTTTCGCAAAGAATAACAGGTTTGAAATTTCTTTTGCTCTTTTTTTTTAAAGGAAACCCATTTAAAATAAAGTATAAAACTTCAAGGGAAATGCGTCTTGTTTGCTTTTAATACCATAAACAGACAAAAAAAGGGTTTTAAAAAATTTATTTTTTTTTTTAATTTAAATTTTTTTTTTATTTATATATTTTTTTAAAAATAAAAGATTAATTAAAGGAAAAAGGGGAGCCGGTGGCCCTTTGTGGTTGCACGCCTCCTCTTTAGCACTAGGGGTTCCCGGTTTGAATCCCCCCTTCGGTGGAGTTCTCTTTAAATTTTCCCCAAAAATGAGGGGGTGTGTGTTGTGGGGAGTGGTGTGTGCCCACGATAGATTGGGGGCCCCCATTTCCTTTGGGGGGATCTGCCCAAATTGCCCGAAACTTTCTCCCCGGGTGGGGTGGGGGAAAACCCCCCCGGGGACCCTAATTAGGAAAAAAGGGGGAAGATAGTGAAGGAAAAAATGATATTTGGCCGAAAGAAAAAGTTAGTTTTCCAAAGGAAAAACCAGCCATGACTTTGCCCCCAGCTAAAAAAAAAAATTGAGCCAACAATGGAGAAAAAAGGTAACGATCCCGCTACCCTCTCGCATGCTAAGCGAGCACTCCACCATTTGGGGGGGTAATTGCCCCCAAAAATGAAAGTTTTTTAAACTTCCTTAGGGCAACAAAATTCTCAAAATGATTTACTAAAAAAATTTTTCCCTTGCCAAAAACCAGCCAGAATGTAACGAAAAAATTATACAGACTCGTATATGTTGTTCCACTCATTTGTCATTCGCAAATTAGCTTCAGTTTTTGAGTGTGGTCTAATAACGGTTCAATCCTGTAATTGGGGGTCTGTCCGGATCTTAACGTATCGGGTGTCCAATTATAACAATCGTTGTTGTGGTATAAGGCAAACACTTTCTCTTTCGACGGGAAGATGGGAAATGCTGTACACAACACATAAGTGTCGTCTAACACCATAGACTTAAAAACTATTGAAAAGTGTTTCGGCCACGGGTGTTGGGGACGGGATCTCCAATCTTTTTTCCAACAAGTTTTTTTCAAATTGTTTCTATAAATTGTTCTTGGCCGGTATTGAGTCACTTGATCGGCGCGGCAATTCACTTGGAAACGAATTGTAGTGCTATTCTCGTTCTCCCTGCAAGGTGAAGACTGGCGCATGCATGCTGTTATGCGGAACTTGTAACTCACTACCCTAATAGTCCCCACGATGAAACACAGATTAATAGGGAAAAAGCATATAAACAGTTTGCGGCAGTTTTTTGTTTTTTTTTATTTAAATTCGTTCGGTTTAATTTTTGGGCCCCTAGATGGAATTTTTTGATTGGTTTTTAAAAAACAACAAATTTTTTGCCTAAATTTTTAAAAAATTCATTGACAAAATACTTAAACTTTGGGAATGATTTAAAAAACTCCTCCCTAAGGTAAGTTTTTTAAAAAAATTAAACTCAAAACCCAAATTAAATTCCTACATGGGGGTCAGGGGTAGCTGGGGGGTCTTTTCCGGGTTGGGGTTTTGGCCTGCACCTTGAATTTTAAATGGGTTTCCGCTATGTGAGGCTTGAATTTTGGTCCCAAGATTCTTCCTCATTTTCTCCCGTTTAAACCTCTATTGGGTCACGGTGGGGTTCGCCCTGCCCCTTCAGGGGAGAATGTCCCCCGGGGGCTTGGGGAGATAGGGGCCCAGGACAGGGCAAAAATCCATCGCTGGGGGACAAAACTCACTCACTCACTCACACAGCCCCCCTCCCATATGGGGCAATTTTGAAAAATTCAATTGACTTGATCCATGTTTTTTTAAATGGGGGGGAGGAAAAAGAAACACGGAGGGGAAACCCCCAAAGCACGGGGAGAAAAGTGGAAAATCCACCCAGATGGGGATTTTTAACCGGGGAAAAACCTATGCTGAGGGCTAACCACTGGGGGGTGTAACCACAAAACCACCGGGGCCGCCCTTCCTGAGGGTTCCCGGCCAAAAAAAGAGCTTAAAAGGGCAAATATTGCTCTGTTTCATTTAAAATCCAGTTTTTTGAAAAAGGTGTAGGTAGGGGAAAAGTTTGGGATTCCGTTATCTAGGCAGTTATTAAAAGGCTGCCCCCTAACAATAAATTTTTCTTTCCCAAAAAAAACAAATTTTTTTTTTTTATTTGTGGTTAATCTAAAAACTAAAAAACTAAAGTGTTTGAGTTTGAAATTAAAAATCTTTTTCCCAAAAAAAAAACCTTTAAAGTTGGGAAATTTTTCTTTAAACAAAAGGGGCTCTTAATGGCACCCATTGAAACACAATAATGCTTTTGCATATCAGCTTTATAAAAAAAAAATCTCAGCCACAAGAGATTCAATTAAAAACTAATATAAAGCACATTTTGAATTTATGGGGGAACATTTTTTAAAATTTGTCTTTTACTATTATTTAAATGTCCATAAAAAATTTCCCCGGACGTACATTTTTTTTTCCCCAGCCATTTGTGGTTAGTGCTCTGGGATGTGGCTGCAGCAACCTGGTCCAAAGGCAAACGTTATTTTCAATTTTTTTTAAAAAATTTTTAAAATTTCCCAATTTTTAACTTTTTTTTTTTTTTTTTTTTTTTGAAATAAGGGATTTGGATTTTTTTTTAAAGGGTTTTTTTTATTATTAAACTTATTTTACTATTTTTTAAAAAGGATAAAAACTTTCAAGTTTCAAGTTAAACCTGCTCAAAAATGCTCAAAACTTTCTTTAGTGGGCTTTACAGAAAGACTATCAAATTGGGGGTTTTTTATTGTTTAGCTATTCACAAAAATTTTTTAAAAATTTTTAAAAATTTTTTTAAAAAAATTTTATGAAGATCATAATTTATTAGTTTATATTTCCGTTTTTCCCTTTTCTTCTTTAAAATTCCCCCTGGGGAAAAAAATTGGGGGACTAAAATCCAACTTTTTAAATTTAAAAAAAATATTTGTATTAATACCCGTTTTTGGGTTTTTATAAAATCCCTCCCCTTTTGGGTTTGTAAAAAAAATTTTAAAAATTTATGTTTTTGCACAGAGAGAGGGGCACTTTGATGTTTCAAAAAGTAGGATCCATTCTAATTTTTAAACCCATTTTATACATACAGAAAAAAATATCAGGTTTTTTGCACAACACTTTCAGATGGGGTTCCCTTTCAATATTTTCACCTGTCCTGCATTTGGGGGAAACTAAAAAAGGGTTTAAAAGTCTACTTTTTTTGACGCATCAAGTTTTTTTTTTAAAAGGGGACAACTTCGGGAAAAATAAAAAAACAATAATAAAAATAAAAAAAACCTTTAATTTTTTCACAAAAACCCTTTTATGAAAAAAAGTTTTTGTCTACAATCCTTTTATTTCACTTCTAAAAATGTTAGCTTTTGCCCCAATTTAAACTGTTCTTTTGATTTTCTTTTTTCTACGGGATGTTAATTTTTTATAAAATTTTTAAAATGGAGAGTCAAAAACACTTCCCGTGTTAAATTCGCAAAACCTGGTCTCGAACCAGGGAAACCTTTTTAAGGGTTCAGTCCCAAGGCTCTCCCATCTGAGTACTTCAGCAAAAAAAAAAAAAACAATTTAATTATAAAAAATGTTTTTTATTATTAAATAAATAATTAGAAATTTAATTTTTAAAAACCAAAAACAGGGTTCCCCCCGAGATTTGGGAAATTTGGATCCCCTGGATTCCGGACCAGAGTGCTAACCATTACCCATGGAAAAACAAAAAAAAGGGGGGACATTGGGGCCCAAAAATGTTATTCTTCTTCTGTTTCTGTTTTCTCAAAAAAAGTTTTTTTTAATGTAAAAGGGAAAAATTTGTTATTGTTTTCTGTATCTATCGTTCTTTTTATTTTTTCTAATGTCTAAAATTTTGGTATTAGTTGTAATTTAATTATGTAATGGAAAAGACAAAAAAACCTAAAGTTTCTCCCCCGGGGTTCCCCTGCCCACCCAGGGAAGAAATTTCAGGCCTCTGGGCAAAATCACCCAGGACAGGGGACCAAAACTATAAATGGGAACACACTTACTCCCACAGACCCCAAAACTTTTTATTCATTATTATCTCCCGCTTTATCCCCTATTAGGGCGCGGGGGGGTTCCCAAAGCCCATCCAGGGGGGGGAAACGTTTCGCAGTCTTACGCTCTCCCAACTAAGCTAGATCAGCAAAAAAAACAGCAAATTTAATTATCAAAATACTGTTCTAAATAATAACTAGTGTAAAAAATACTTTTGCCTTCGAAATACAGTTTAATGGATGAAGACAGTAAATTAAAAGGTTTTTGCCCTTTATTTCTATTAAATATTTTTCAGAAATCATTTTTAAAAGTCAACACAGGTTCCACCGAGATTTGAACTCGGATCACTGGATTCAGAGTCCAGAGTGCTAACCATTACACCATGGAACCACAAAACAAGGTGACATGGTCAAGAATGTCATTCTGCTTCTGTTTACAATCCTTATCATAAATGTTTTTTTAATGGAATTTTAATGAAAATTAGTTGTTTATTTATCTGTTCTTTAGAGGAAACCGGAGAAAACCCACGCGGACACGGTGAGAACATGGAAACTCCACCCAGATGGAGATTCGAACAGGGAATCCTTAGTGCTGAGAGGCGAACGTGCTAACCACTAAGCCACCATGCCACCCTTGTAATGTATGGCATACAGGAATTGAATACTGTTACTTTAAGATAGTACTGAGCGGAAAGTAGTTCCGGCACTGAGGGACTGTGGGAGTCGGAGAGTAAAGACTAGAGAATAAAAACATCTTGTTGTTAACACTAAATGTCGTCTCCTTTTATGTCATGTAAGAATACAGACATTACATGGTGTCAGAAGTTGAAGAAGCTGGCGTCAGGAGTTATTTACTAATGTATTAAGATTAGGATAACACCATGGCGAAGTTTAATCCACCGAACGAGTTCAAGTTTGACCGTCCAGTGGATTGGCCTGAGTGGAAACAGAGATTTTCGCTAGCAACAAAGCTGAATAAGGACAATGGAGAAATACAAGTGAGTTCTCTTATTTACTCCATGGGAAGCGAGGCTGAAAAGATATTTAGCTCGTTTCACTTCGCCACCGTAGAGGAAGGAAAAGACTTTGACACAGTTCTCAAGAAGTTCGACGAGTACTTTATTCCCCGCCGTAATGTTATACATGAGCAGGCATGTTTCTATCAGCGCAGCCAGCAGCACGGGGGGAGACCGCAGAGCAGTACATACGTGTGCTTTATGAGCTAGCTGAGTACTGCGAGTTCGGGGACAAGCGAGACGAGCATATCAGAGACCGCCTAGTCGTGGGCATTCTAGATAAAGACCTGTCTCGTAAATTCCAACTTAAAGCGAATTTAACGCTGGCTGAAGTTATTGAACAAGCGCGGCAGGCGGAGGAGATCACTAAACAGGTAAATCTCCAGTCTAACCTGCCAGAAGCTCAGTATGCGAATGTGAATGTGCTACGTCATCACAGCAGCCCTCAGTCAGACAGGCGTGGGAGACGCGAGCAGCGACAAAGCGGCGGCAGCCACCAGGGACGCTATAAAGCAGAGAGCTGCGGGAGATGTGGAAAGCCTAAGCACAATAACATGAAAAGATGCCCTGCTCTCAAGAGTAAGTGTAATAAGTGTCACAAGCAAGGACATTGGGAGCGTGCGTGTCACGCAAAGCAAGTGAGAGAAGTCACACAGGAGGATAAACAGCCATACTTCCTAGGGGAAATAGGTAGAAAGACCCACAGTAGGGAAGATTGGATAGTTAAACTGGAGGTGAACAATGTCCCTATTACTTTTAAAATAGACACTGGGGCAGATGCTACAGTCATCAACCTGAACACATTTAAAACGATGAAGCCTAAAATCAAACTTACTCCACCCGACACCAGTTTTATTAGCCCAGGAGGACATCTCAGCTGCGTAGGGCTATTTAAAGCCACCACAAAGTACAAAGAGAAGCAATACTCCTTTAAAGTATATGTCATGAAAGGAAAAATCAGTTGCCTTCTAGGCCTTCCCGAAGCGGTTGATATGGGCCTCGTGAAACGAGTGGATGAGGTCACCAATGTTTTCAAGTCAGGGGGACTACTGAACACAGAGCCTGTAGAAATAGTCCTACAGGACGACGCTAAACCATACTCTGTGCACACGGCGAGGCGGATACCTCTGCCACTCGTCCCTCTAGTAAAGAAGGAGCTCCACCGTATGGAAAGTGAAGGCATCATAGAAAAGGTGACAAAGCCAACAGAATGGTGCGCAGCTATGGTGCCCGTTCTGAAGCCCAACAAAAAGGAGGTTCGCTGCTGCGCAGATCTCAGGAGGCTTAACAGAGGCGTAAAACGTGAAAGGTATGTGCTACCTACTGTTGAGGAAATACTACCGAGACTGGCAGGGTCGACTGTGTTCACAACACTGGATGCAGCTAGTGGCTTTTACCAGATACCTCTACATGAAAACTGTAAAAATCTCACCACCTTCATCACACCATTCGGGAGGTATGCCTTCCGTCGCCTCCCGTTTGGGATCACGAGTGCACCAGAGATTTTCCAGAGAAAAATGGTCGAGACTCTGGCAGGATTGAAAGGGATAGAGCTGTTCATGGACGATATCCTCGTGCATGGTGAAAGCGAGGAGGTCCACGACAAGCGTTTAGCCAAGACTTTGAAGGTCATCGAAGAATCAGGTCTCAAGTTGAACGAAAGCAAGTGCAAGTTCAGGCAGACCCAGGTACGTTTTCTGGGCCACGTCATTAACAAGACCAGTGTTCGGCCTGACCCGGACAAGGTAGCAGGGATAGTGAACTTTCCCCAACCGAACAACGTCACAGAACTGAAGAGGTTCCTAGGGATGGTAAATTATTTGGCCAAGTATGTTCCAGAGCTGTCTACAGTGGCAGAGCCACTCTATGTGCTGCTAAAAGGAAAGATGGAGTGGGTATGGGAACCTGCACAACAGGCTGCTTTCCAAAAGCTCAAAAACCTGTTGGCCACATCCCCAGTCCTAGCCTTCTACGATGTGAGGAAACCCACTGCGGTGTCTGCTGATGCCAGCAGCTATGGGTTGGGGGCTGTCCTTCTCCAGCAGCACGGCGACCAGTGGAAACCAGTGGCCTACGCGTCCAGGCGGCTGAGTGACACTGAGACAAGGTACGCTCAAATTGAAAAAGAGTGCCTAGCCAGCGTCTGGGCGTGCGAAAGATTTGACAAATATCTGTTTGGACTGGCCAATTTCAGACTCATAACTGACCACAAGCCCCTAGTACCCCTAATTAACAGCAAAGACCTAGACAATGTTCCCATTAGGTGCCAGAGGCTGTTGATGAGGCTCATGAGGTTTAGTGGATTAGCAGAATATGCACCAGGCAAAACACTAGTAGTGGCAGATGCATTGTCTAGAGGGCCAGAGCAGTGTTGTGGTGATAGAGATTTTCATTATGAGGTGGCAGCACACATCGATGCTATTATGAGCCAGGTACCAGCCACACCACAAAGGATCAGTGAGATAAAGCATAATACAGCTAATGATCCTCAGCTCCAGGTTGTACGCAGTCTTATTAAAACAGGATGGCCAGAGTACATAGGCGGAGTCCCAGAGTCAGTAAGGGATTTTTACCAGGTCAGAGGAGAACTATCTGAGCTAGACGGCTTAGTTGTGAGGGGGAATCGCATAGTTATCCCTGAGGGAATGAGAAAAGTGATTCTAGAGAAAATTCATGATGGGCATCAAGGTCTAAATAAGTGTAGAGAGAGAGCCAAAATGGAACAGGACATCCTTATCAGAGTGCAGCAGTGTTCATTTTGTTTTGAGAATAGAAACTCGCACAGGAAAGAGCCTTTAATTTCAACAGAGTTATCTATTGAATCCATCTAGATCCATCTAGACCATGGCAGAGAGTAGGAGTAGACCTATGTGTGTTTAAGAAGCAGAACTACTTGGTTGTTTCCGATTACTTTTCTAGATTCTTGGAGGTTTTACATTTACCTACCACTACTAGCAGTCAGGTCGTCTTAAAGCTTAAGGCTACGTTTGCACGTTATGGTATCCCAGAGGTGTTAGTGAGTGACAATGGTCCTCAGCTAGCTTCTGCAGAGATGAGGGAGATTAGTAAGAACTATGACTTCACTCATGTCACGTCAAGTCCCCACTTCCCTCAGAGTAACGGCCATACAGAAAGGGCCGTCCAAATTGCAAAGAACATCCTGCGTCAGGATGATCCTCTTCTCGCTCTGATGACATACAGAGCTACACCCAATTCTTCTACTGGAGCCAGTCCAACTGAACTGTTAATGGGCAGGAAAATCAGGACGACCTTGCCTATTCTACAGGATAATTTAAAACCTTGCTGGCCTGACATGGACAAAATTCGACGAGCTGACGAAACAGCCAAGCTGCGGCAGGCATACTATTACAACAGGCGCAACGGAGCACGTGAGTTGCCACCGCTGAATTCAGGTGACTCTGTGCTAACAAAACTGGATGTACAGAAACAGTGGACGACTTCTGCTATTGTTCAAGGGACAAGTTCAACACCGAGATCTTATGTTGTGGAGACAGCCAAAGGTGAGCGTTACAGAAGGAACAGACGCCACCCACTGGCTGTTCCCGACCATTGCACGTCAGGGAGCAAAGACTCTGATGTGGCCACTCCAGCTGCGGACGAGGATGTAGCTGTGACCAACGAAGCTGGGACACCAACTTCCATCACACAAGAGACTCTTACACCAGGCTCTACTGTCACACGTTCTGGTAGAATAAGCAAGCCGCTTGTTAGGCTTGATCTGTAGTAAGGAATGTTTAGTGATGTTATCAAAGAAAAAGAAAAGGGGGGGGGGGAATAAGGATTATAGATTGGAACTTTTAAACGATTTCAAGTTACCACTGATTTATTTGGGATGTCTGAAAAGCTGTAACGGAAAGATAATGTGGATTTAATGTTATATGTGTTATTCCAGTTATAACATCTTGTTGTTAACACTAAATGTCGTCTCCTTTTATGTCATGTAAGAATACAGACATTACAGCCCTGATAAATAACACTATAGAAATATTATTTTTAATAGATTACTGATGAAATATTACCATAAGTTTGATAAGACTAGTGACTGTACACTGTGGTTTTAACCTGCTTACTGGAGCTCTCTATTAACAGTTTATTTTTAAATTCTATTTAGGTGTTTAAGATCAGATGTAATACATTGAGAAGGGAAAAGACGGGTGATAAAAAAGCCCCAGACTATGCTCCTAACGAAGCACAATTCAGGAACCCAAAAAAACACCTTTATATATGACAACATAGATATAAACATGGTCACTATTTTTGGACTAGCTGCAACTTAAAGACTGACAGGCATTCTGCTAGCTTGAAGATGGAGTCTTCAGCCCGGCTAGCTCAGACGGTAGAGCATGAGACTCTTAATCTCAGGGTCGTGGGTTCGAGTCCCACGTTGGGCGAGTAGTATTTTTATTAAGTTGAAAGCTAATTATTGCCAAATGTGTTGACAGTGATGATCATTTCTTACTGCTTATTGACCTTACAGATTTCTTTGCATGCATCTGAGTCATTTCTTTTTGCTCAATAAGCAGAGCAAAGAGAAATGAAGACAACTACTTACTCCACTTCTGTATATAACATGACAAATGAAGCATCTGTAAAACTGCAATGTCCCTCTTAAGATTAACAAAGTATTCTGATTCATGTATGCCATCTAGAATGGCAACTGTGGTGTGCCGTGATCGTATAGTGGTTAGTACTCTGCGTTGTGGCCGCAGCAACCCCGGGTCACGGCATATAAGAAATAACTTTATTATTAATTAATCAGTGTTGGAAAAGTTATTTTGTACAATTAGAAATAAGTATTTGGATGTGTTTACTGTTTCATAGTATACTCACAGTATTAAAATTAACAAAATAATTTCAAGTTTCGGGACATCTCTCATTAACCTGCTCCAACTGTGGTAGCTTTCTTTAGTGGACTTTACAGAAAGTGTTATCAAGTTGGGGTATGTTATTGTGTGTATTATTTGGGCAATTTATTAAACATTTTAAAAAATCAGTCTAAAGAAATAATTAGAAAAATATATTTTTACATGGGTCTCAGTGGCTTAGTGGTTAACACGTTCTCCTCTCAGCACTAGGGATTCCTAGTTCGAATCCCCATCTGGATGGAGTTTCCATGTTCTCCCTGTGTCCGCGTGGGTTTCCTCCGGGTTCTTCGGTTTCCTCCCACAGTCCAAAAACATGGATTAAGTCAATTGAGTTCTCCAAATTGCCCCATGTAGAGTGTGTTTGTGTGAGTGAGTGTGTGCCCAGCGATGGCGCCCTGTCCTGGGTGTATCCGCCCAGCGCCCGAAACGTTCTCCCCTGGATGGGCATGGGGAACCCCACCGCAACCATAATATAGGATAAAGTGGAAGATCCTGACAAAATGAATGAATGAAAAAATATGATTACATCAAGAAGAACATGATTTATAGAGTTTGCTTTAACAATTTATCACAAACACTAAGAAAAATATTAATGTTTAGAAAATTACAATTAAGCACATTAAGAATCATTACAATACTTAAAATAAACATAAAATAGTCAATAGGTCTTTATTGTCATTTCCTCAGAATACGAGGTCACAGAAATATGAGATAAGGAATCTTTGGGATCTTGGTCCAAAACAAGTAAATCAGGACTAAATTTACTTCAAACTCTGTCTGATTTCTGTTGGATTGGTGGTGTTGCATTCCTGCAGGGTGAACTCACTGGACTAATATTCATTCATTCATTCTCTTCCCCTTTATCCTATATTATGGTCGTGGTGGGGTTCCCCATGCCCGTCCAGGGGAGAACGTTTTCGGCCGCTGGGCAGATACACCCAGGACAGGGCGTCAATCTATCGCTGGGCACACACTCACTCAAACAGACACACTCTATATGGGGCAATTTGGAGAACTCAATTGACTTGTTCCATGTTTTTGGATTGTGGGAGGATACCGGAGAACCCTGAGGAAACCCATGCGGACACGGGGAGAACATGGAAACTCCACCCAGATGAGGATTCGAACCAGAAATCCCTAGCACTGAGAGGTGAACGTGCTAACCACTAAGTCACCGTGCCGCCAGGACTAATAGTTTTTCAAATTGTTGACTATGGACAACTGATCACTTCATAATATGTACATGGCTGTCCTACACTGCTGATTCTGCTCAGTCGCTCAGAGAATATGAGTTCCCTGCTGAGCCTTGGTCCTCCCAAGGTTAATCTATTAATACTTACCCTAAAAAAATAACAAAAGAAATCTGTCAGAAGTGGATTCGAACCCACACCTCTGATAGAGACTGCGACCTGAACGCAGCGCCTTAGACCGCGCGGCCATTCTGACACCAAAAGACCTGCCTCTTAAAATATAAAAGATATATAACAGATGTGAATTCAGCAGTGGGATTTGAAGCCAGAGCTCTTAAACAATTCACCTATCCTGACTGTTATTTACATTTACATTACATTTAGTCATTTAGCAGACGCTTTTATCCAAAGCGACTTACAAATGAGAACACCACAAGTCAGAAGTTATGGAGAAAACCAACTATACTGTAAATTCATCAAACCTGATTGTTATTCGATGCTGCAGCCCCTCCCCCTGTTTTTCTTTCTTTTTCTCTACAACAGGTGTTTGTTAAAGAGATGCATCTTCAGTAGTTTCTATGTTATAAATGAATTAGAACAAAAATCTTTGAACAAACCCCCATAAGTTTCGCATGCAGGTTTTATAAAGCAGCTCTGAGACAATAAGTTGAAGCATGTTCTGATGGTAGTGGTAACTTCTGTCACTGATATTGTGTGATGGAGTTCAACAGTGCACTGAAACAGCTGGAGTTAAACTTTTAGTTTGCTGTGAGAGGAGGGACTGATTTAAATGAGTGGACAGTATATTATTCTATAAAACTGAGTGCTCTGTACATATCACTCAGTCTTCCATTAACTTCACTGGGATTCAATTTCATCTCATATCAAGTATTAACTTTGCTGTTAAAGCTGATACAATACAGCTGCATCACTGGAGGCAGCAGTTACAGGACCATAATATCAGGACAAAAAAATCCAATACTAGGAAACTGTTTATTAGTACTTTATTAAATTACTAGTTAAACACTAGTTAAATTGGTTTTATTGTGGGATATAATGTGAAGATATTGTTTATTAGGAGAGTTAGGAGAATGCAAAACAGATTTCAGGTCTATGATTGTCAATCAAATTTGATAATTCATGAAATTCATGATTCTTTTTTTCGATTAGTCGATTGATCTAAAAACTATTACTCTAAAGTGATTGTGTTTGGAATTAAAATATCTTCTTTAAAATAATGAAAAATGAAAACTTTCAATGTTGAAATATTTTCTTTAATTAAACACAGTGCTTTTAAGGGCTCTATTGAAACACAAAGATGCTTTCACATTAAAAGTTTCATCAAAGATAAAATTTAAGCAAAATTTCATTTATTTTTCTTTTAGAAACCCTGAAAATTTTAGTCTTTCATACTAGCTCACCTCTCAGCACTAGGGATTCCCAGTTTGAATTCCAATCTGGGTGGAGTTTCCATGTTATCCCCGTGTCTGCGTGGGTTTCCTCCGGATTCTCTGGTTTCCTTCCACAGTCCAAAAACATAGATCAAGGTCAATTGAGTTCTCCAAATTACCCCGTATAAAGTGTGTTTGTGAGAGTGAGTGTGTGAGCGATAGACTGGCGCCCCCCCCCCCCCCCTCGACCCTAGTAGAGGATAAAGAGGAAGATAATGGATGGATACTAGCTTAAACCTAAAACACTATTTGAGAGCACTATTTATCAAAAAAACAGTTGTCATTTTTCAAAGAAACTGGAGCCTTAATCCAGTGCCTTATACTGCTCTGCCCCTCTAACTAATCTGAAACAAAACATGAGACAAAAGTGCTCTCAAATAGTCTGGTCTGTGTGAGCTAGTCCAGGAAACGGTAAAAAAAATATATGAAGTCCATTTGCTAGATCACCCATATTTTTTTGTGAAAGTAAAATGTTTATCTCACAACTTCCTTTTTAAGGCTCTATTATAATATTGTACTATTGAATACATAAAGAAACACCAGTCAGTACTAGAGACATTACAGGCATCAGTGATGTAAGAATCTTTAAGCAAGCAGCCGAAATGAGTTTCCTTTTTTTGGCTGGACACTTTAGCTTTAAATTCATCTTAAACTTTTTTTCTAGAGGATAAATCCTTATAGAGCCTTTTTAATGTTTAATGTAACTTTAATGTTTAATATTTAATGTTGGACGTTGTGCTGTGGCTTAGTTGGTGAAAATGATTTACCTGCCTGTTTGCTGACGATTCCTGTCACAGAACATTGATAAATGACTAAAAGCTTCAGAACCAGAATTAAAGATGTCCTTCTAATGGAGATGCTGGGGATTGAACCCAGGACCTCTGACATGCAAAGCAAGCGTTCTACCACTGAGCTACATCCCCATGCACTGGACCACATTCAGAGTTATTTTGTTACATGAGCTTCATCTAAAATTTGATCCTCTTTTTTTATGGTTTCTTCCTGAAAGATCGTGTGAATCAATCAAAGAGAGTAAACAAGACATTTAATGCCAATAACTCAAGACATTGTAAAAAAAAACTGCTTTATGATGATTTACTTTTAAAAACATTAACATATATTTTTTAATAATACCCCAGCAAAAACTAGTTTGAATTTGAATCTTCAAAAATACAATGTAAACTGCTGAAATAGAAAAAAAAAAAACCTAATAATAATAAAACACTGAAGTGATCATATAAATAACAATAGTTTATGGGTTGTAACAGTTTTATTCCACAAGGTGGCAGCAGTAATTAAAATTCCTCCTCTTAAAGCCCTGCACGTCGTGAGATTAAATTGACTTTTATGTTTCATAATGTTATATAATATATATATATATATATATATATATATATATATATATATATATATATATATATATATATATATATAAACTGTCCCTGTTTAATTAACTAAATGTAATAAAATGTGCACAGTTTAATATTTTTTGTTTTTAAACGTTTTTAAGAATTTTATGGTAACAATGTAAATATAAGATGTCAATGTTTTACCACAAGATGGCAGTAGGTACAGATGTACATTTATAGTGCTTAGGTATACAAAGAAGAGAACGTTTGACCTGAATAAACAAATGCATATTTAATAATGAAGTGCACTAAATGCAGCTTGGAGCTGCATATATATATATATATTTTTCTCTATGTATAAATTAGGTTAAATTATAAATGGATTCTACATTTTGAAACACATCAAACACATCAATGTGACCTCTCCCTGTGCACCCACATCAGAATTTAACATTAAACAAACTTAAAAGAGGATCTGATGAAAACCAAAAACTGTATTAATACAAATATCTTTATTTATATATCACTATTAAAACTCACAAGTGTCAGAGATTAAAAAAATATATTAAAATGACATTAAATAACAAACAAGCTAGATTTTTTAAATTAACAGTCTCAATAAGCAGACAGCACCCTCTGGCGGCGATAAAAAATACACATAAATTGCAAAAACGAGTTGATGCTCAAGACGAAAACTTATCTATTTTGACAGATAAACTGGATGTTCTGTTTTAGACGGACGTTTGTCAAACTTAGTGGATTATAAGGATGAATATTGATTTAGTTCGTTAGTAAATTAGTTTTATCTACACCTGCAGATGAAAACCCTAAAAAGTACTAAACAGAGGTAACCAGTAACTAACTCCTTTAAATTTAATGTTAAAAAATATAGGAATAGTTTAAGGGTTTATTGTTTTGCAATTAAAATTATACTCAAATGAATCTGTAAAATAAAATCTGGTTCACTTTCTTCAGTCCGGTTATGTTTCATTTCTGGGAAGAATGTCAAATGCTATTGTTTGGTAACAAAGTGCACTTCATAGTGTATACCCTACACGGACACCTAGGGCACATGCGTAGTGTACATTTCGCTATTTGGTACACCACGCTTATTATTTGAATTAAAAACGCTTCCTCATAAAACCATATTTATAGTTAAATGAAAACTAATGAACCTACATTAAACAAATATTAATATATATATATTGTGATGTTGGAGTTTAAATCAGAAAGTGAATAATGGGTCTTTACACTTTTGTACTGTCTGCTACTTCACTGTTGTCAGTTAAATAATTCTTTTTAGAGCTGCAGAAAAACATTTTTTAAAAGAATTATGTCAGAAGTGGGATTTGAACCCACGCCTCCAAATGGAGACCAGAATCCTCATGTGGAAGGTGAGATACCTTGAGTCTGGCGCCTTAGACCGCTCGGCCATTCTGACATTATTTGGTCAATATAAGAACTGTACAGAGATTTGAGACAAAAGAATGTCACATAAAGATTTAGTACAGAATAAATTGGGTCAATGAAAGTACTTTAAACTATGATATAAACATGTTTATTATTTTATGATATAATAATAAGATACGAATTGCATTAATTCATTAAAAAATATTAAGTTTAAAATAAAAAGTTAAGGCTCCAATTAAAGAAGAACAGTAGGAGACAGTTAGTTGAATATCCGAGTCTCAGTGATTCAGTAAATCAGAGGAGCGACTCGTCAGATAAAGAGGAACTAACAGAGCTGCCAGATCCCCAAAAGTCTCTTCACCTAAATCAGCATTAAATCTGTTCACCTGTGTGCTGGAAAAAACATTAAGACAATGACATTTTAAACATTTTACTATAAATTATGTAAAGAATAGTAATACTATTGCAGTAGGGCTCTGCCACAAAAAGTTAAAATAGACAATAAAGCAACGTTTTGAGATATGGGACGGATATTTCTACATCCTTTATACATATTTAGTTAAAGCCATGTCTCATAATTCACAAATTTTCCCGTTGGCCTGTGCTTTTTTTTAGCACATTATTAGACAAAATAAAGAGATACACGCTCCAGACAGAATAGCTTTAAAACATTACAGGAACATTAAAAAATTATGTTTTATACTGGCAGAAATATGTTGATCTAACTGGAATGAATGCACTACAGTATACTAATATAGTACTACTGCTAATATAGTAAAATACAATTTTCCTCTACAGTGCTCAGCTTTTAATGTAAGGTTTATATCCAATATATGTAACAATTGTCAATGTGAATTCTGTTACTTGTGAATAAACTATTTCTCCAAAACATGACAAGAACCCAGTACAGTTCAGACATGTGGCTTCAGTAAACTAAAGTCTTACAGTCCTTACAGTGTTTTGTGCTTTAACATGTTACATCCATCCATTATCTCCCGCTTTATCCTATATTAGGGCCGTGGGGGGGTTCCCCATGCCCATCCAGGGGAGAACGTTTCGGGCGCTGGGCAGATACACCCAGGACATAGCGCCAGTCTATCGCTGAGCACACGCTCACTCAGACAAGCACACATACACACTCTATATGGGGCAATTTGGAGAACTCAATTGACCTTGATCCATGTTTTTGGACTGTGGGAGGAAACCGGACAACCCGGAGGAAACCCACGCGGACACGGGGAGAACATGGAAACTCCACTCAGACGGGGATTCAAACAAGGAATCCCTAGTGCTGAGAGGCGAACATGCTAACCACTAAGCCACTGTGCCACCCCTTAATGTTACAGTCTATGTAAATAAACTGTTCAGTTTAACAAAACTGAGTTCAACAAAATAATCACTTATGTGTACTAATAGAATGGTTCAGCCTTTAGCACTCATGATTTCTACTGTTCATCTTCATACTCAGGTAAAAAAAAAAACCTGAATTTATGAAATGAGGGTGTTTATTATAAAATCTAATATTAAAATTTAAAAGACTGCACAATCACAGCCACAGCAAACAATATTCAAATAAATTAGTAAACTCCATAATGATGTCAAAATGTCTTCTTATAAATCCTTTATTGTCTCACGTTTTTTAAAAGTGCTTTCAGAAAATAAATGTTTTGTTTCTTGAAGATGCTAAATGTCTCAGCATTATAGACACATTATAAATCAATAAAAAATGTGGATGATCAAGGCACTTTAAACAGATTGGATAATGATCAGGATTGATAATACTACAGTGTAGCTGCTTCCTCCTTAACTCTGGACTTGTGTTGTTCTCTCATTGGTAAGTTGCTTTTGATAAAAGCATCTGCTAAATGACTAAATGTAAATGTGAGATCATTCCACCATTAAGCAGTGCTGAACAATATGGAGTGAGAATTAATGGTGAGATTAAAGCACCAGGCGATCTTCATCACTTGAGTGCAGCAAGTCTTTGTAAAATAGAGTTAAGGTGAGAAAGATCAGATCCTGTAGACCAGAGTCAGTACCTTGTTCTGAATGCAGGCAGCTACAGGAAACAATAGAGAGAGAGATGAGTAGTGAAGTAACATTTGGATCAGCTGTAGAGGTCTGATTGTGCAAACTGGAAGACCAGCAAGTAATGCATTACAGTAATGGAACTGGGATAGGATGAGGACTTGGACTAGCAGTTATGTGGACTGTTCAGTCAATAAAGGTCTGATCTTCCTGATCTGATCTTCTACAGATTGAATATGCAGGGAAGAGCATGTGACCTGATCAGAACGTTTAAACTGAGAAATGCAGCGGGTGCAGAAGCCAACAAGTGCACTACATTTGGAACATCTAATAACGTGCATTCTAAAGTGCACTCTGCTAAGGGGACACTATTTAAGATGGTGTAAAATGTGGGTAATGAGTAACATAACATTATCTGGTGAAGTTATAAAAGTAATTAAGTAATGAACAAATATATTGATCCTTGGTACTTTGTATAGAAAAGTTGTCTTCTCTGTAAGGTGAATGTGCGCACATTTAAACTGGGTTTGGTTCTGTGTCAGTTCCTGTCAGGAGACAGAATCTGTGTTAAAACACTAAACACATATACAGTATTTAACTACAAAACCAGGGCAGCACGGTGGCTTAGTGGTTAGCTCGTTCACCTCTCAGTGCTAGGGATTACCGGTTCGAATTCCCATCTGGGTGGAGTTTCCATGTTCTCCCCGTGTTTGCCCCATATAGAGTGTGTCTGTGTGAGTGAGTGTGTGCCCAGCGATGGACTGGTGCCCTGTCCTGGTTCTATCTGCCCAGCGCCCGAGATGTTCTGCCCTGGATGGGCATGGGGAACCCCACCGCGACCCTAATAGAGGATAAAGTGGGAGATAATGAATGAATAATGAGTGAATGTAATTTCCATTTATTTGCTTATTTCATTAAAAATTAAAAATGAATGAGTAAACATCGTTGGTATAAATCTTTCATGCAGTTGGCTCTGTGGTGCAATGGATAGCGCGTTGGACTAAGGTGTTGTTGTCATTCAAAGGTTGTGGGTTCGAGTCCCACCAGAGTCAGTTGTTCCTTATGAAAATTCTTTATGAGAATCATTCATTCATTATCTTCATGCTAAAAGTTACACTGGTAAAGAAAACTAAACATGCAAAGAGAGTATAAAGAAGATGCAGCATTTGAACTTGACGAAAATATAAGTCCTAGTTGTATATGCCCAGCACCTGACATAATTACCCTCTAAATGAGCATGGGGAACCCCCCCCCCCCCCCAACCACACTAGTCCCTAGTTTATGATTAAATGGAAAATGATGAGATGAGACTGTTAGAGAAAAAAATATCATTAAGTATTCTTAAGACCCAAACATTACATTAATATTCTACTGTACTACTTTTTTTTTAAATTATGAGTCGTTGTGTTTACTGAATGACACCAGGTATGTTGATTGTGTTCAGGTTTTGCTGACTGTGGGTGGCATTTTACATCACATGAGCTTCACAATGCATATTGGAGCAGAGATATATGCAAAAAGTGTTTTAGCAAGGCAAAAGAGTTTAGAGTTTAGAGAAAAAGGGGATGGGTTTTGTGAACAGTGTCTACAGGTGAATTGTGTTTGTGTTTGTGGCAAATGGGGGGTAGTTTTACTAAATGTGTTAAGGTAACTGGTCATTTGGTTTAGAGTACTGGGTTTTGTGTTTTGGCAATAGAGAAAAACTGTAGAACTTTAAAGGCTAAATATTCCTTTCGTTTCAAGGGCAAAGTGGTGTATTGTGACTGTGTAATGGTTTCTACTCTGTGTTGTGGCTGCAGCAATCCTGTTTTGAATCCGGGTGATGGAAAGCTCTTTTCAAAGATGAACTTTTTTTTTTTTATAAATCAATTCATCCACCTGTGTTCTTGACCCTGTGTTCTTTAGATTTTGTTTGTCTAAAGTTGGTATTATTGAAATTGAGTGATGTAATTAGCTAAATATACTGCTAATAAGGTTAGTGGAAGATGATTCCAATTAATAACAAATATATTAAAAGATTTAAAAATGCCTTGATTTCATTAATAAGCATTACTGAGAACACTTTAACATTCAAACTCAGGTGCCACTAAGTTTGGAAAATGAATCACTTGAATCAGAGTGCTAACCATCACATGGAACCAAACTAGAGCACATGGTCACGCATGTCGGTTCTGTTAAATCTTTGTGTCACAACTTCTGTTTTAAAAATGAAAATAAAATAGTAATTGTCGGCAGAATCTGATGCCTTGTTCTTTAGATATTATTAGTCTAATGTTCTAAACTGGATTATTGTTTGAGTTTTTTGCCTTTGTGAATCCAGCATTCCAACCATTACACCATGGAACCACCCAACAACAGCACAAGAACGTCGGTTCTGTTTACAATTCTTATCATACATTTTGTATTTTAAAAATGTTAAAGAATTTTTTTTTAAGAAATTAAACCTGAAGTTTTTGACTGAAACTGAATAATATAGTCAAGTTCTGCCAAAACCTGGGAGAGTACTAGGAACTTTTAAAGCTTCATGCTAACGCCCTGCCAACTGATCTATTTCAGCAGAAAACCACCAAATTTATCAAAATATACTTCTATATAATATTAGGTGTAAAAAAGTTTTTTTTTATTATTTCAATGTTCTTTTTTAATTGAATATAGATTTTAAATTGAGAAAAAAAATAAGAATAGAAAAAAAAGGCTCTATAGGTCCTTCAATAGCTCAGTTGGTAGAGCGGAGGACTGTAGATGATAAAACAGGCATCCTTAGGTCGCTGGTTCGAATCCGGCTTGAAGGAAGACTTTTTTGCGTTAGGTGAATTTGATAATGAATACAACAAACAAAGCTGACCTAATAGCAAAATAAGACAAATGGTGTTTTTGAATAATGCATTCGGTGTGAAAGACTAAAATTGTCAGGGCTTCTACAATAATAATCAATTCTCACCATTTCATCTCTGAGGTTCTATACTGTAGCGACCCATGTGTAGCCGCATTTTATGTTGCACGTGGGTGCACGTGGGACTCTCCATTTTGGCGTGCAATCACAGTTTGGCAGGTTGCCCTGCCAATGGGAAGTTGCCCCGTGTGTTTTCCCGGGATGCGCCGCGGTTTACAGATATAAAAGGGAGGGGGTTTGCATGTCTGCGTTGTTGGAGTTCTGGAGTTCTATAAGGTTACGTACATGTTAAAGACAGACAGACATTTTGCTATCTTGAATATTGGAATTTCAGCCAGGTTAGCTCAGTTGATAGAGCATGAGACTAGAAGTTTCAGGGCAGTGGGTTGGGCGAGCATGCTTTTTATTCAGTTGAAAGCTAATCATTGCCAAATGGGTCAAAAGTGATGAATATTTCTTACTGCTTACAACTAACCTTACAAATTTTCTTGTGAAGATCGCTAAGTGAAAATAAAGGAAGCAAGAACCCAGCAGTAGTCGTGGCCGAGTGGTTAAGGCGATGGACTCCTGCCGACTACGCAGTCACAACCTGTCATGGATCATGGCTTCGTTACCTGTGGTTCTTTCTTGATGGTGTAATGGTTAGCACTCTGGACTTTGAAGCTATTCTTTTCTATCTGATTCTATTTCAAAATTTGGTGGAACCAGTGTTGGCCTGTAAAGTTGTTTTCTAAAATGTCTTATAATAAAAATAAAAGGCATTAACCTTTTTAACTTACTATAACTTCTTCCACTATACTGTATTTTTACATCAATCATTATTTAGAGCAGTATCTTGCTAATTAATTTAGTAGCTTTGTGCCGAAATAGCTCAGTTGGGAGAGCGTTAGACTGAAGATCTAAAGGTTCATGGTTCGATCCCTGGTTTCGGCAGAAGTTCACCGAGTGAATCTTTTGTCCGTCTTGTTCAAAATTCAATTACCGTTCACATGTATACTAGACAAATAAAATCAAAAGAAAAGATTGGATGCAGCAGACAATGCCAGAACTTTATTCAATATTTTTAAAAGCTGTATAATGAGGATTGTAAACAGAACCAACATTCTTGATCATGTTTTCTTGATTGGTGGTTCCATGGTGTAATGGTTAGCACAACACAATAAATCAATTATTTTTTTGTGTGTTTAAGTCAAGCGTTTGTGTATAAATTAAGTGTCTTATTATTATTAGTGGTTTAGCATTTCAGCAATGCAGCACGGTGGCTTAGTGGTTAGCACGTTCGCCTAGCAAAATTAGCAAAATATACTGCTACTAAGTTAAGTGGAAGGAGATTACAATTAATAACAAATGTATTAAAAGCCCTTTGATTTCATTAATAAGCATTGCTGAGAAGACTTTAACATTCAAAATAAGGTGCTACTAAGTTTGGAAAATGAATCACTTGAATCAGCGTGCTAACCATCACATGGAACCAAACTAGAGCACATGGTCACGCATGTCGGTTCTGTTAATAATCTTTGTGTCACAACTTCTGTTTTAAAAATAAAAAAAAAAAAAGTCGTTGGCAGAATCTGATGCCATGTTCTTTAGATATTATTAGTCTAATGTTCTAAACTGGATTATTGTTTGAGTTTTTTTGCCTTTGTGAATCCAGCATTCCACCCATTACACCATGGAACCACCCAACAACAGCACAAGAACTTCGGTTCTGTTTACAATTCTTATCATACAATTTGTATTTTAAAAATGTTAAGTTTTGACTGAAACTGAATAATGTAGTCAAGTTCTGCCAAAACCTGGGAGAGTACTAGGAACTTTTAAAGCTTCATGCTAACGCTCTGCCAACTGATCTATTTCAGCAGAAAACCACCAAATTTATCAAAATATACTTCTATATAATATTAGGTGTAAAAAAGTTTTTTTTTTTTTTTTTTTATTATTTCAATGTTCTTTTTTAATTGAATATAGATTTAAAATTGAGAAAAAAAAATAAGAATAGAAAAAAAAGGCTCTATAGGTCCTTCAATAGCTCAGTTGGTAGAGCGGAGGACTGTAGATGATAAAACAGGCATCCTTAGGTCGCTGGTTCGAATCCGGCTTGAAGGAAGACTTTTTTGCGTTAGGTGAATTTGATAATGAATACAACAAACAAAGCTGACCTAATAGCAAAATAAGACAAATGGTGTTTTTAAATAATGCATTCGGTGTGAAAGACTAAAATTGTCAGGGCTTCTACAATAATAATCAATTCTCACCATTTCATCTCTGAGGTTCTATACTGTAGCGACCCATGTGTAGCCGCATTTTATGTTGCACGTGGGTGTACGTGGGACTCTCCATTTTGGCGTGCAATCACAGTTTGGCAGGTTGCCCTGCCAATGGGAAGTTGCCCCGTGTGTTTTCCCGGGATGCGCCGCGGTTTACAGATATAAAAGGGAGGGGGTTTGCACGTCTGCGTTGTTGGAGTTCTGGAGTTCTATAAGGTTACGTACATGTTAAAGACAGACAGACATTTTGCTATCTTGAATATTGGAATTTCAGCCAGGTTAGCTCAGTTGGTAGAGCATGAGACTAGTGTGTTAGTGGGTAGTGGGTTGGGCGAGCATGCTTTTTATTCAGTTGAAAGCTAATCATTGCCAAATGGGTCAACAGTGATGAATATTTCTTACTGCTTACAACTAACCTTACAAATTTCCTTGTGAAGATCGCTAAGTGAAAATAAAGGAAGCAAGAACCCAGCAGTAGTTGTGGCCGAGTGGTTAAGGCGATGGACTAGAAATCCATTGGGGTCTCCCCGCGCAGGTTCAAATCCTGCCGACTACGCGCTCACAGCCTTCTCATTTTTAAAGTTTGTGGCCTCTTTGAAAGGTCATGAAAGTGTTGTTGTACTTACAACATCTAATTCACCGACACACTGAAGATCGCCAAGTGAAAATAAGGGAAGCAAGCTTTCATCAGTAGTCATGGTCGAGTGGTTATGGTGATGGTCTAGAAATCCTTTGAGATCCCCCTGGGCATGTTCAAGTTCTGCTGACTATGAGCTCACAGTCTATTTGATTTTAAAGTTAGTGGCCTCTTTGAAAATTTTTGGAGGTGCTGTTGTAACTATACGATAAGAGTCACTGAAGCAGTGAAGATCGCCAAGTGAAGATAAGGGAAGCAAGAGCTCAGCAGTGATCGTTGCTAAGTGGTTATGTTGATGTCCTTTGGTAGCCTCCTGCACATGTTCAAATCCTGTCGACTATGAACTCACAACTTCTAAAGTTAGTGGTCTTTTTGAAGGATTATGGAAGCGTTGTTGAACCTATACAATGTGAATCACTGATACAGTGAAGATCGAAAAGTGAAAACAAGGAAACACAGCAGTAGTCAAGGCCGAGTGGCTCAGGCGATGGACTAGAAATCCAATGGTGGTCTCCCAGCGCAGGTTCAAATCCTGCCGATTACGCAGTCACAGCCTGTCATGGATCATGGATTCGTTACCTGTGGTTCTTTCTTGATGGTGTAATGGTTAGCACTCTGCACTTTGAAGCTATTCTTTTCTATCTGATTCTATTTCAAAATTTGGTGAACCAGTGTTGGCCTGTAAAGTTGTTTTCTAAAATGTCTTATAATAAAAATAAAAGGCATTAACCTTTTTAACTTACTATAACTTCTTCCACTATAAACTGTATTTTTTTACATCAATCATTATTTAGAGCAGTATCTTGCTAATTAATTTAACAGTTTTGTGCCGAAATAGCTCAGTTGGGAGAGCGTTAGACTGAAGATCTAAAGGTCCCTGGTTCGATCCCGGGTTTCGGCAGAAGTTCACCGAGTGAATCTTTTGTCCGTCTTGTTCAAAATTCAATTACCGTTCACATCACATGTATACTAGACAAATAAAATCAAAAGAAAAGATTGGATGCAGCAGACAATGCCAGAACTTTATTGAATATTTTTAAAAGCTGTATAATGAGGATTGTAAACAGAACCAACATTCTTTCATGTTTTCATCATTTTTTGATTGGTGCTTCCACAAAAACACAATTATCAATCAATTTTTTTTTGACAACAATGTATAATGGTTTGTAAACAAACCAAAAATCATTTTTTTTTTGTTGTGTTTAAGTTAGCACAACACAATAAATCAATTATTTTTTTTTGTGTGTTTAAGTCAAGCGTTTTGTATAAATTAAATTATTATTATTAGTGGTTTAGTATTTCAGCAATGCAGCACGGTGGCTTAGTGGTTAGCACGTTCGCCTAGCAAAATTAAAAAAATATACTGCTACTAAGTTAAGTGGAAGGAGATTACAATTAATAAAAATGTATTAAAAGCCCTTTGATTTCATTAATAAGCATTGCTGAGAAGACTTTAACATTCAAAATCAGGTGCTACTAAGTTTGGAAAATGAATCACTTGAATCAGCGTGCTAACCATCACATGGAACCAAACTAGAGCACATTGGTCACGCATGTCGGTTCTGTTAATAATCTTTGTGTCAACTTCTGTTTTAAAAATGAAAAAAAAAAAAAGTTGTTGTCGGCAGAATCTGATGCCTTGTTCTTTAGATATTATTAGTCTAATGTTCTAAACTGATTATTATTTTGAGCTTTTTTTTTGCCTTTGTGAATCCAGCATTCCACCCATTACACCATGGAACCACCACCCACAACAGCACAAGAACTTCGGTTCTGTTTACAATTCTTATCATACACATTTGTTTTTAAAAATGTTAAAGAAATTTTTTTTAAAAATTAAACCTGAAGTTTTTTTGACTGAAACTGAATAATGTAGTCAAGTTCTGCCAAAACCTGGGAGAGTACTAGGAACTTTTAAAGCTTCATGGTAACGCTCTGCCAACTGATCTATTTCAGCAGAAACCACCAAATTTATCAAAATATACTTCTATATAATATTAGGTGTAAAAAAAGTTTTTTTTTTTATTATTTCAATGTTCTTTTTTTAATTGAATATAGATTTAAAATTGAGAAAAAAAAGGTTCTATAGGTCCTTCAATAGCTCAGTTGGTAGAGCGGAGGACTGTAGATGATAAAACAGGCATCCTTAGGTCGCTGTTTCGAATCCGGCTTGAAGGAAGACTTTTTTACGTTAGGTGAATTTGATAATGAATACAACAAACAAAGCTGACCTAATAGCAAAATAAGACAAATGGTGTTTTTAAATAATGCATTCGGTGTGAAAGACTAAAATTGTCAGGGCTTCTACAATAATAATCAATTCTCACCATTTCATCTCTGAGGTTCTATACTGTAGCGACCCATGTGTAGCCGCATTTTATGTTGCACGTGGGTGCACGTGGGACTCTCCATTTTGGCGTGCAATCACAGTTTGGCAGGTTGCCCTGCCAATGGGAAGTTGCCCCGTGTGTTTTCCCGGGATGCGCCGCGGTTTACAGATATAAAAGGGAGGGGGTTTGCGCGTGTCTGCGTTTTGGAGTTCTGGAGTTCTATAAGGTTACGTACAGTTAAAGACAGACAGACATTTTGCTATCTTGAATATTGGGATTTCAGCCAGGTTAGCTCAGTTGGTAGAGCATGAGACTCTAAGTTTCAGGGTAGTGGGTTGGGCGAGCATGCTTTTTATTCAGTTGAAAGCTAATCATTGCCAAATGGGTCAACAGTGATGAATATTTCTTACTGCTTACAACTAACCTTACAAATTTCCTTGTGAAGATCGCTAAGTGAAAATAAAGGAAGCAAGAACCCAGCAGTAGTCGTGGCCGAGTGGTTAAGGCGATGGACTAGAAATCCATTGGGGTCTCCCCGCGCAGGTTCAAATCCTGCCGACTACGCGCTCACAGCCTTCTCATTTTTAAAGTTTGTGGCCTCTTTGAAAGGTCATGAAAGTGTTGTTGTACTTACAACATCTAATTCACCGACACACTGAAGATCGCCAAGTGAAAATAAGGGAAGCAAGCTTTCATCAGTAGTCATGGTCGAGTGGTTATGGTGATGGTCTAGAAATCCTTCGAGATCCCCCTGGGCATGTTCAAATTCTGCTGACTATGAGCTCACAGTCTATTTGATTTTAAAGTTAGTGGCCTCTTTGAAAATTTATGGAGGTGCTGTTGTAACTATACGATAAGAGTCACTGACACAGTGAAGATCGCCAAGTGAAAATAAGGGAAGCAAGAGCTCAGCAGTGATCGTTGCTGAGTGGTTATGTTGATGTCCTTTGGTAGCCCCCTGCACATGTTCAAATCCTGTCGACTATGAACTCACAACTTCTAAAGTTAGTGGTCTTTTTGAAGGATTATGGAAGCGTTGTTGAACCTATACAATGTGAATCACTGATACAGTGAAGATCGAAAAGTGAAAATAAGGAAACCCAGCAGTAGTCAAGGCCGAGTGGTTCAGGCGATGGACTAGAAATCCAATGGTGGTCTCCCAGCGCAGGTTCAAATCCTGCCGACTACGCAGTCACAGCCTGTCATGGATCATGGATTCGTTACCTGTGGTTCTTTCTTGATGGTGTAATGGTTAGCACTCTGGACTTTGAAGCCATTCTATTCTATCTGATTCTATTTCAAATTTTGGTGGAACCAGTGTTGGCCTGTAAAGTTGTTTTCTTTCTAAAATGTCTATAAAATAAAAATAAAAGGCATTAACCTTTTTAACTTACTATAATCTTCTTCCCCTGGATGGGCATAAACTGTAATGAATTTTACATCCACTAAAATCATTATTTAGAGCAGTATCTTGCTAATTAATTTAACAGTTTTGTGCCGAAATAGCTCAGTTGGGAGAGCGTTAGACTGAAGATCTAAAGGTCCCTGGTTCGATCCCGGGTTTCGGCAGAAGTTCACAGAGTGAAGTTTTTTGTCTGTCTTGTTCAAAATTCAATTACCGTTCACATGTATACTAGACAAATAAAATCAAAAGAAAACATTGGATGCAGCAGACAATGCCAGAACTTTATTCAATATTTTTAAAAGCTGCATAATAAGGATTGTAAACAGAACCAACATTCTTCATCATGTTTTCTTGATTGGTGCTTCCATGGTGTAATGGTTAGCACAACACAATAAATCAATTATTTTTTTGTGTGTTTAAGTCAAGCGTTTGTGTATAAATTAAGTGTCTTATTATTATTAGTGGTTTAGTATTTCAGCAATGCAGCACGGTGGCTTAGTGGTTAGCACGTTCGCCTAGCAAAATTAGCAAAATATACTGCTACTAAGTTAAGTGGAAGAAGATTACAATTAATAACAAATGTATTAAAAGCCCTTTGATTTCATTAATAAGCATTGCTGAGAAGACTTTAACATTCAAAATCAGGTGCTACTAAGTTTGGAAAATGAATCACTTGAATCAGCGTGCTAACCATCACATGGAACCAAACTAGAGCACATGGTCACGCATGTCGGTTCTGTTAATAATCTTTGTGTCACAACTTCTGTTTTAAAAATGAAAAAAAAAAGTTGTTGTCGGCAGAATCTGATGCCTTGTTCTTTAGATATTATTAGTCTAATGTTCTAAACTGGATTATTGTTTGAGTTTTTTTGCCTTTGTGAATCCAGCATTCCACCCATTACACCATGGAACCACCCAACAACAGCACAAGAACGTCGGTTCTGTTTACAATTCTTATCATACAATTTGTATTTTAAAAATGTTAAAGAAATTTTTTTAAGAAATTAAACCTGAAGTTTTTGACTGAAACTGAATAATGTAGTCAAGTTCTGCCAAAACCTGGGAGAGTACTAGGAACTTTTAAAGCTTCATGCTAACGCCCTGCCAACTGATCTATTTCAGCAGAAAACCACCAAATTTATCAAAATATACTTCTATATAATATTAGGTGTAAAAAATTTTTTTTTTATTATTTCAATGTTCTTTTTTAATTGAATATAGATTTAAAATTGAGAAAAAAAAAAAAAATAAGAATAGAAAAAAAAAAAAAGGCTCTGTAGGTCCTTCAATAGCTCAGTTGGTAGAGCGGAGGACTGTAGATGATAAAACAGGCATCCTTAGGTCGCTGGTTCGAATCCGGCTTGAAGGAAGACTTTTTTGCGTTAGGTGAATTTGATAATGAATACAACAAACAAAGCTGACCTAATAGCAAAATAAGACAAATGGTGTTTTTAAATAATGCATTCGGTGTGAAAGACTAAAATTGTCAGGGCTTCTACAATAATAATCAATTCTCACCATTTCATCTCTGAGGTTCTATACTGTAGCGACCCATGTGTAGCCGCATTTTATGTTGCACGTGGGTGTACGTGGGACTCTCCATTTTGGCGTGCAATCACAGTTTGGCAGGTTGCCCTGCCAATGGGAAGTTGCCCCGTGTGTTTTCCCGGGATGCGCCGCGGTTTACAGATATAAAAGGGAGGGGGTTCGCGTGTCTGCGTTGTTGGAGTTCTATAAGGTTATGTACACGTTAAAGACAGACAGACATTTTGCTATCTTGAATATGGGAATTTCAGCCAGGTTAGCTCAGTTGGTAGAGCATGAGACTCTAAGTTTCAGGGTAGTGGGTTGGGCGAGCATGCTTTTTATTCAGTTGAAAGCTAATCATTGCCAAATGGGTCAACAGTGATGAATATTTCTTACTGCTTACAACTAACCTTACAAATTTCCTTACCCAGATTGGGATTCGAACGGGAATCCCTAGTGCTGAGAGGTGAGCTAGTATGAAAGACTAAAATTTTCAGGGTTTCTAAAAGAAAAATAAATGCCACCGCTGCCAACAGGAACTTGTGGCTGAGATTTTTATCTTTGATGAACTTTTCATGTGAAGCACTTTGTGTTTCAATAGAGCCCTTAAATCACGTGGTTAATTAAAGAATATTGCAACATTAAAGTTTTCATTTTTCTTATTTGAAGAAGATTTCTTTACTCCACACATCACATTAGGAGTAGAGTGTTTTAGAATCATCGACTATCTAAAAAAGAATCATGAATTTCATGAATTATCAATTTGATAGAACTGAAAACTGTTTTGCATCTCCTAACTCTCCTTCATAAACAATATCTTCACATTTATACCCACTAAACCATTTACTAGTGTTTAACTAGTAATTTAATAAAGTTACTAATAAAACAGTTCTCCTTTACAGTCCATTGTAATTGTGTGTTTTTATTTGTCTCTTATGATCATAATGGTCCTGTACCTGCTGCCTCCAGTGGCTAGCTTGTATAAGTCATGCAACTTTCCAGCAAAGTTAATAACTTGCTATATGAAAGGATAGAACTTGTAATCCCAGTTGGAGTTAATGGAAAACACGATTGATATGGTACAGCAGCACTTAGTTTTACCCGAGGATAGCTATACAGTCCAGCATCATTAAATCAGTCCCCCTCCTCTCCTACAAAATAAAAGTTTTAACGCCAGCTGCTTTCATGTCACTGTTTGAACTCCATCAACACATATCAGTGACAGAAGTTACCACTACCATCAGAACATGCTTCAACTTATTATCTTAGAGCTGCTTCATAAAATCTGCATGTGAAAGTTAGGGGCATTTGTTCAAAGGTATTTGTTGTAATTCATTTATAACAGTCAGGATAAGTCAATTGTTTAAGAGCTACTGAAGTCATGATGGGCATTAGTGACATAGGAATCTGAAAAAAAATGAGTTTGCTTTCTTTGGCTGGGTGTTTTAACCTTTTAAAAGGTCTTTTAAAGGAAATGAAAAAAAGCTTTGATTGGCAGCGGTGGGATTTGAACCCACGCCTCTGAAGAGACTGGAGCCTTAATTTAATGTTTTAAATGACATTAAAAATGACCTGTTTTGATTTGAATCCACTCCTCCAAAGGGACTGGAGCCTAAATCCAGGGCTTTATAATCGCTCAGTCACGCTAGCAACTATGCGAAGACTTTTTTTAATCAGGTAAATACCAACAAGACATGGAAACTTGGAGATAATTAAAAGATGCGATAAGGGCCACTCCAAACTAGAGCAGTCCTCCTTTTAAAGGAACATAACAAGAGCTTTAAAGGTGTAACGCAGTCATCAGTATGTCTTTATGGTTAAGCGTTAAAATAAAACCAAGCCCTGTATTATCATAGTAAACAAGCCTTGCTCGCGGTTAAATATTCATATTGTAAATTATAGTAAATGAATTTAATATAATGTTTCGAACAACATTTTACAGGTTACACCAAATGTGATGCGGAATTGTGGTCAGAGTGTGAATTCTTGTTAATAATGTGATGGCTGAAACAAGCAAGCTCAGCCATCAAAAAAAAAAAAAATTTTAGTATTTCGATTTAGGGACCCGTAACTACACAGTTTTTTTTTAAAAAACACGTGATAAATGAATAAACACCTTACAGAATCAGCATTATAAGACAACACCTTCTGACGGAAATAACGGGGTTTTGAACCCAGGGACACTCTTTACAATGCCAAAAGCCAAGCAACCGTTCACCATTAGCTACAAATCCCCATTGTGCTAGGTATATAGTTATTTTTATTACATGAGCTACTACTGATCTTCTGCCCAAAGAAAAAACACCTTACAAGTGAATCCGGTATCAATCAGTGCTAGGTAATTTTCTGTTTTTTTTCATTTTTATTTTTAAAGCATACATTCTCATTTTGAAGATATATAATTTGTAGCTCCGATCACTTCAAAATAACCAAACAAAAAGCACTACTCAGCAAGAAAAACAGGTAGAGCTAGACTATGCTACATAGCTACACTATGGTAGAATCCTTTTTTAAAAACAGCAATACAGGTTTGGAACAAACACAGTTTTTTTTCTGTGTGGAGTCTGAGTGTTCTGCCTGTGCACTTGTTTTTCAGTTCTATGAAATCACATCTAAAACACATTCTGACACTAAACTGTTCTATTTTATGAATTATTCTTCTTCTCTGTTCCCTGACCAGGAATTGAACGCAGGCCTCGACGGTGATATCACCAAATCCTTAACACTAGACCACGGGGAGATATACTGTGTGTGTTTTTGTTTTACGTTCATGTAGATACAACTAAGAACTAAGTATGTGCACAAACAAATGGGCTTTCAGTCTTATGTAATGTGCATCTATAAGAAGGACGTGTGCAGATTAGAGCATGAAGATATGAAATCAGATGTGTACTTATATAAAATGACTGATCAGTGTCTTTTTAACTTTTACATTTTGCTTGACACTGAAATGATTTGAAGTGTCCTTCATTTATTTTTTATGTTTTTCTGCTTGAACAACTACAAAAAAAAAACCAAAACAATCCACTTATAGTGCGCCGCGTGAGCGTCAACAACGTCTCAGCTCACGACTCAAATTGTTCACGTTTTTATACTCTTTAACTCTTAAGTTGGGATTGATGGACCTGTGTGTATTCATTGTTTGCATAAATGGTTTTAGCTAAAACCAAACAAAATGTTTACAAGTGCCACATGTGAGGCTCAAACTAAAGATTAAGAGACTGAGGCACTACCTACTACACTAATAATGCTAGACTTACAGACTTTTTGAGGAGTGATGGTCCTGTGTATAACTTCATTGTTAGCCATACGGGTGTTGGCTAATACAAAAAAAATAAAAAAATAGCACCCAGTGTGAAGATCGAACTCACAACCATCAGATTATGAGACTGACACAAAAAATAACTTCTGTGCTAACTAGGCTTGCATAATAGTGCAGCGTTTCTGAGGATTCATGGTCCTGTGTAGACCTCATTGTTAAGCATTATGAGTATAGCTAAAAACATTCATTTCATTCATATCTTCGCTTTATTCCTCTATTAGGATCGCAGTGGGTTTCCCCATGCCCATCCAGGGGAGAACGTCTCGGGCGTTGGGCAGATACACCCCCCCCCCCCCCCCACCAAGGACAGAGCGCCAATCTATCGCTGGGCATACACTCATTCACACAAAACACACTCTATATGGGGCAAATTTGGAGAACTCAATTGAACCCTTGATCCATGTTTTTGGACTGTTGGGAAGGAAACCGGGAGAACCCCGGAGGCAACCCACATGGACACAGGGAGAACATGGAAACTCCACCCAGATGGGGATTCGAACCAGGAATCCCTAGTGCTGAGAGGCGCAATGTGCTAATCACTAAGCCACCCGTGCCGCCTCTTAATCAGTTTTTTAGAATTTTTTTTTCTTTTATATCAGAAAAGAAATCATTTGGATGTGTTTACTGTTTTATAGTATTCTCATACACTGATATTTTATACTTATGTTTGCTGTCACAATTAAGAAACTCTAAAATAGCTCTAACCTGTTTTTAATGCTGTGGTATTTCAGAACAATTCATGATGGAAGGTGAGAGATGAACTACAGTTTATTTATAAAAAATGCAAACACTCTTTAATACAGTGTTTTGATTTTATTGTTGATATTATTTAGTATAGTTTATGATTTCTGTCATGATACTTTACACTAATCTATTATGGATCAGCTTCATTATTTTCAAAACATCAACTGCTTTCGTAGTATTTGGTATAAATATTGTTTAAGTTTTGTTCTAAATTTCGGAGAGAAACCAAAACAAGTCTACTGAGTGTTATGTTATTTTTT
>JAFMOC010000141.1:0-10000 GCA_019802505.1 Corydoras sp. C115
GAATCCCAATTGCCCCATATAGATTGTGTTTGTGTGTGTCTGTTCGAATCCCAATTGCCCCATATAGATTGTGTTTGTGTGTGTGTTTGAACCTCAATTTCCCCATATAGAGTGTGTCTGTTCGAATCCCAATTGCCCCATATAGATTGTGTTTGTGTGTGTCTGTTTGAACCTCAATTGCCCAATATAAAGTGTTTGTGTGTGTTCGAATCCCAATTGCCCCATATAGATTGTGTTTGTGTGTGTGTTTGAACCTCAATTGCCCAATATAAAGTGTGTTTGTGTGTTCGAATCCCAATTGCCCCATATAGATTGTGTTTGTGTGTGTCTGTTAGAAACTCAATTGCCCAATATAAAGTGTTTGTGTGTTCGAATCCCAATTGCCCCATATAGATTGTGTTTGTGTGTCTGTTTGAACCTCAATTGCCCAATATAAAGTGTTTGTGTGTTTGAATCCCAATTGCCCCATATAGATTGTGTTTGTGTGTGTGTTTGAACCTCAATTGCCTCATATAGATTGTGTTTGTGTGTCTGTTTGAACCTCAATTGCCCCATATAGATTGTGTTTGTGTGTCTGTTCGAATCCCAATTGCCCCATATAGATTGTGTTTGTGTGTGTCTGTTTGAACCTCAATTGCCCAATATAAAGTGTGTTTGTGTGTTCGAATCCCAATTGCCCCATATAGTGTGTTTGTGTGTGTCTGTTCGAATCCCAATTTCCCCATATAGATTGTGTTTGTGTGTGTCTGTTTGAAACTCAATTGCCCCATATAGATTGTGTTTGTGTGTCTGTTTGAACCTCAATTGCCCAATATAAAGTGTGTTTGTGTGTTCGAATCCCAATTGCCCCATATAGTTTGTGTTTGTGTGTGTCTGTTTGAACCTCAATTGCCCAATATAAAGTGTGTTTGTGTGTGTTCGAATCCCAATTGCCCCATATAGAGTGTTTGTGTGTCTGTCTGAACCTCAATTGCCCAATATAAAGTGTGTTTGTGTGTGTTCGAATCCCAATTGCCCCATATAGATTGTGTTTGTGTGTGTGTTTGAACCTCAATTTCCCCATATAGAGTGTGTCTGTTCGAATCCCAATTGCCCCATATAGATTGTGTTTGTGTGTGTCTGTTTGAACCTCAATTTCCCCATATAGAGTGTGTCTGTTCGAATCCCAATTGCCCCATATAGATTGTGTTTGTGTGTGTCTGTTTGAACCTCAATTGCCCAATATAAAGTGTTTGTGTGTTCGAATCCCAATTGCCCCATATAGATTGTGTTTGTGTGTGTCTGTTTGAACCTCAATTGCCCAATATATAGTGTTTGTGTGTTCGAATCCCAATTGCCCCATATAGATTGTGTTTGTGTGTGTCTGTTTGAACCTTAATTGCCCAATATAAAGTGTGTTTGTGTGTTCGAATCCCAATTGCCCCATATAGAGTGTGTTTGTGTGTCTGTTTGAACCTCAATTGCCCAATATAAAGTGTGTTTGTGTGTTCGAATTCCAATTGCCCCATATAGTGTGTTTCTGTGTCTGTTTGAACCTCAATTGCCCAATATAAAGTGTGTTTGTGTGTGTTCGAATTCCAATTGCCCCATATAGATTGTTTGTGTGTCTGTTTGAACCTCAATTGCCCAATATAAAGTGTGTTTGTGTGTTCGAATCCCAATTGCCCCATATAGAGTGTGTTTGTGTGTGTGTGTGTGTGTTCGAATCCCAATTGCCCCATATAGATTGTGTTTGTGTGTGTCTGTTTGAAACTCAATTGCCCAATTTAAAGTGTGTTTGTGTGTGTTCGAATCCCAATTGCCCCATATAGATTGTGTTTGTGTGTGTGTCTGTTCGAATCCCAATTGCCCCATATAGTGTTTTTGTGTGTCTTTTTGAACCTCAATTGCCCAATATAAAGTGTGTTTGTGTGTGTTCGAATCCCAATTGCCCCATATAGTGTTTGTGTGTCTGTCTGAACCTCAATTGCCCAATATAAAGTGTGTTTGTGTGTGTTCGAATCCCAATTGCCCCATATAGATTGTGTTTGTGTGTGTGTTTGAACCTCAATTTCCCCATATAGAGTGTGTCTGTTCGAATCCCAATTGCCCCATATAGATTGTGTTTGTGTGTGTCTGTTTGAACCTCAATTTCCCCATATAGAGTGTGTCTGTTCGAATCCCAATTGCCCCATATAGTGTTTTTGTGTGTCTTTTTGAACCTCAATTGCCCAATATAAAGTGTGTTTGTGTGTGTTCGAATCCCAATTGCCCCATATAGTGTTTGTGTGTCTGTCTGAACCTCAATTGCCCAATATAAAGTGTGTTTGTGTGTGTTCGAATCCCAATTGCCCCATATAGATTGTGTTTGTGTGTGTGTTTGAACCTCAATTTCCCCATATAGAGTGTGTCTGTTCGAATCCCAATTGCCCCATATAGATTGTGTTTGTGTGTGTCTGTTTGAACCTCAATTTCCCCATATAGAGTGTGTCTGTTCGAATCCCAATTGCCCCATATAGATTGTGTTTGTGTGTGTGTTTGAACCTCAATTGCCCAATATAAAGTGTTTGTGTGTTCGAATCCCAATTGCCCCATATAGATTGTGTTTGTGTGTGTCTGTTTGAACCTTAATTGCCCAATATAAAGTGTTTGTGTGTTCGAATCCCAATTGCCCCATATAGAGTGTGTTTGTGTGTCTGTTTGAACCTCAATTGCCCAATATAAAGTGTGTTTGTGTGTTCGAATTCCAATTGCCCCATATAGTGTGTTTCTGTGTCTGTTTGAACCTCAATTGCCCAATATAAAGTGTGTTTGTGTGTGTTCGAATTCCAATTGCCCCATATAGATGGTGTTTGTGTGCCTGTTCGAATCCCAATTGCCCCATATAGATTGTTTGTGTGTCTGTTCGAATCCCAATTGCCCCATATAGATTGTGTTTGTGTGTGTCTGTTTGAACCTCAATTGCCCAATATAAAGTGCGTTTGTGTGTTTGAATCCCAATTGCCCCATATAGAGTGTTTTTGTGTGTGTGTTCGAATCCACTGTTCAAGCACTGGGCAGATACACCCAGGACAGGGTGCCAATCTATCACTGGGGCACACACAGACACTCTACATGGGGCAATTTAAAGACTTTGGGAGAAAACTCTGAGATCTCGGAGGAAACCCTCGTGGACACGGGGAGAACATGGACACTCCACTTAGATGGGGATTTGAACCGGGAATCCCTAGCGCTGAGAGGAGAACGTGCTAACCACTAAGCCGTGGTGCTCATGCCAGGATTCCTCAGGCTCAAAATGTGTTTTCACACAAGGACTGGCACAGAATCTTTGGAATGTGTTGAAGACGGAAAAATTCCATCACTGATAGAAGATAGGGCGGCACGGTGGCTTAGTGGTTAACACGTTCTCCTCTCAGCGCTAGGGATTCCCGGTTCCAATCCCAATCTGGGTGGAGTTTCCATGTTCTCCCCGTGTCCGTGTGGGTTTCCTCAGTGTTCTCCGGTTTCCTCCCACAGTCCAAAAACATGGATCAAGATCAGTTGAATTTTCCAAATTGCCCCATATTGAGTGTGTCTGTGTGGGCAGCGGTGTGTGTTATTGTCAATAATGTCACCCCATTGGACAAACGACATGAACACACGGCTCAGCCAATCAGATTTAAGGACTGGAACTACCAGTTTAATAAGAATAATTACTAGTGGTTAGGGGCGGCACGGTGGCTTAGTGGTTAGCATGTTCTCCTCTCAGCGCTAGGGATTCCCGGTTCGAATCCCCATCTGGGTGGAGTTTCCATGTTCTCCCCGTGTCCGTGTGGGTTTCCTCAGTGTTCTCCGGTTTCCTCCCACAGTCCAAAAACATGGATCAAGTCAATTGAGTTCTCCAAATTGTCCCATATAGAGTGTGTCTCTGTGTGAGTGAGTGTGTGCCCAGTGATGGATTGGCGTACTGTCCTGGGTGTATCTGCCCAGCGCCCGAAACGTTCTCCCCTGGATGGGCATGGGGAACCCCACCACGACCCTAATAGTGGATAAAGCGGAAGATAATGAATGGATGATTTAAAATATTTGGGGGGAAAAATAAACTGGAATAAATGTTTGTTGAAACGATGCCACAGAGAATGCGGTCCGTAATCAAAGCTTAAGGCTTTTAAGGTTCAACGTAATATTATTGTGACTTCTTTTTGGCAAAACGGTGTATAAACACCACACAAACAGGCATGATTCATTGTCAAATATTCATTCATTCATTATCTTCTGCTTTATCCTCTATTGGGGTTGCGGTGGGGTTCCCCATGCCCATCCAGGGGAGAACGTCTCGGGTGCTGGGCAGATACACCCAGGACAGGGCGCCAATCTATCGCTAGGCACACACTCATTCACACAGACGCATGCTATGTAGAGGCAATTTAGAGCATTGCATTTACCTTGAATCTATGTTTTTGGACTGTGGGAAGAAACCAGAGAACCATGGGGAGAACATTTGAAACTTCACCCAGATTGGGATTCCAAACTGGATCCCCAGCGTTGAGAGGTGAACATGCCAGCCACTGTGCCCCCTCCTCCCCCCCCCCCACTGTAATTAATTTTAATAATTTGGATACGAAGCATGTTATGAATCCATCTATCCGTTATCTTCTGCTTTCTCCTCTACTAGGGTCATGCAGGGGGGGGGGTTCCCATGCCCATCCAATGGAGAATGTTTCAGGCGCTGGGCAGATAGACCCAGGACAGGGCGCCAATCCATCGCTGGGCACACACTCACGCACACAGACACACTCTACATGGGGCAATTTGGAGAATTCAATTGACTTGATCCATGTTTTCGGACTGTGGGAGGAAACCGGAGAACCTGGAGGAAACCCACGTGGACACGGGGAGAACATGGAAACTCCACCCAGATTGGGATTCGAACCGGGAATCCCTAGCGCAAAGAGGAGAACGTGCTAACCACTAAGTCACCGTGATGTAATAATTATAATTAAGATTTATTTTTTAAACAGCTGAAATTAAATTAGTATTTTTAACCTGCACAGTTGCTTGTTTTGGGTCTATTTCTTGCATGTGTGTGAGACGGTCGCACTACATTTTCACTCGCACCTACTTCTAACCTTAAGCATAGTGGGCGTGTCTTGTGGAGTGCATTATGTATAGCCACACCCATTTTCATCAACAACAAGCTATTGTTCTCTTCAAATAGAACTGACATCAGGGATTATTTGCATATAAAATAGTGCATGCAGTGGAAATGCGCGCACACACACACACACACACACACACACACACACACACACACACACACCGGATCGGGTGTGAACGCATATCCTTTATTTAAACTGTGTACACTGCTCAGGTGTGGGGGTGACATCTAAAGAAAACACATGAAACTAGAACCATAATTCCCATACCACATTGTGTCTGGTTAGAGTTAATACATCACAGGTTTATTCAAGCTCAACAGATCTCTTATTTTCTTTGTCCCAACAGATCTCATTTAAGCTCAACAGATCACTAGTTAACCTAAGTTCAGCAGATCTATTGTTTATTGAGTCTCAACATATCTCAGGTTTATTTAAGCTCGGCAATTCTCTTATTTCTTCAGTCACAACAGATCTCTGGTTTATTTAATTCTTATTTCTTTATTTAATATGTTTAAGCTCATCGGATCGATTGCGTATTTAGTCTGACCAGATCTCTGGTTTATTTAAGTTGAACAGAATTCCTATTTATTCATTCAGTTCCATCAGATCTCATGTTTAAGCTCAACAGATCTCTGGTTTATTTCAGCTCAACATATCTATTGTATATTTAGTCTCAACATATCTCAGGTTTAAGCTTAACAAATCTTTTTTTTTCAGTCACAACAGATCTCTAGCTTATTTAAGATCAACAGATCTCTGGTTACTTTAAGCCCAACAGATATTTTGTGTACTTAGTCTAAACCGATCTCTGGCTTATTTGAGCTCAACAGATCTCTTGTGTATTCAGTCCCAATTGATCTCTGGCTTATTTAAGCTCAACAGATCACTAGTTTATTTAGTCCCAACAGATCTCCTGGTTTATTCAGTCCCGACTGATCTCTGACTTATTTAAGCTCAACGGGTTACATATTTTGTGTACTCTAGTTTATTCAGTCCCAACAGATCTCTGGTTTATTCACTCCCAACTGATCTCTGACTTATTTAAGCCCAACAGATCTCTGGTTTATTCACTCCCAACTGATCTCTGACTTATTTAAGCCCAACAGATCTCTGGTTTATTCACTCCCAACTGATCTCTGACTTATTTAAGCCCAACAGATCTCTGGTTTATTTAATCTCAACAGATCTTTTGTGTACTTAGTGTAAATAGATATGTGTTATTTAGGCTCAACAGATCTCTGGTATATTTAGTCCCAACAGATCTGGTTTATTCAGTCCCAACTGATCACTGGCTTATTTACTCCCAACAGATATTTGGTTTATTCAGTCCCAACAGATCTGTGACTTGTTTAAGCTCAACAGGTCTCTAGTTTATTCAGTCCCAACAGATCTCTGGTTTATTCAGTCCCAACAGATCTCTGGTTTATTTAAGCTCAAATGATCTTTTGTGTACTTAGTCTAAACAGATATCTGGCATATTTACGCTCAACAGATCTCTGGTTTATTTAAGCTCAACGGATCTTTTGTGTACTTAGTTTAAACAGATCTCTGGTTTATTCAGTCCCAACTGATGACTCTGTCTTATTTAAGCCCAACAGATCTCTGGTTTATTCAGTCCCAACAGATCTCTTGTGTATTTACTCCCAACAGATCTCTGGTTTATTCAGTCCCAACAGATCTCTGGTTTATTCAGTCCCAACTGATCTCTGGTTTATTTAAGCTTAACAGACCTCTTGTGTATTTAAACTCAACATATCTCTGGTTTATTTAGTCCCAACAGCTCTGTTGTGTAAATAGTCTCAACAGATCATTGGTTCGTTGAGGTCTTTTGTGTACTTAGTCTAAACAGATATCTGGCATATTTAAACTCAACAGATCTCTGGTTTATTCAGTCCCAACTGATCTCTGGCTTATTTAAGCTCAACAGATCTCTGGTTTATTTAAGCTTAACAGACCTCTTGTGTATTTAAACTCAGCATATCTCTGGTTTATTTAGTCCCAACAGCTCTGTTGTGTAAATAGTCTCAACAGATCATTGGTTCGTTGAGTTCTTTTGTGTACTTAGTCTAAACAGATATCTGGCATATTTAAACTCAACAGATCTCTGGTTTATTCAGTCCCAACTGATGACTCTGTCTTATTTAAGCCCAACAGATCTCTTGTGTATTTACTCCCAACAGATCTCTGGTTTATTCAGTCCCAACAGATCTGTCTTATTTAAACCCAACAGATCTCTGGTTTATTCAGTCCCAACAGATCTCTGTCTTATTTAAACCCAACAGATCTCTGGTTTATTTAAGCTCAACAGATCTCTTGTGTATTTACTCCCAACAGATCTCTGGTTTATTCAGTCCCAACTGATCTCTGGCTTATTTAAGCTCAACAGATCTCTGGTTTATTTAGTCCCAACAGACAACTTGTGTATTTAGTCTCAACAGATCATTGGTTCGTTGAGGTCTTTTGTGTACTTAGTCTAAACAGATCTCTGTCTTATTTAAGCCCAACAGATCTCTGGTTTATTCAGTCCCAACTGATGACTCTGTCTTATTTAAGCCCAACAGATCTCTTGTGTATTTACTCCCAACAGATCTCTGGTTTATTCAGTCCCAACAGATCTCTGTCTTATTTAAGCCCAACAGATCTCTGGTTTATTTAAGATCAACAGATCTCTTGTGTATTTACTCCCAACAGATCTCTGGTTTATTCAGTCCCAACTGATCTCTGGCTTATTTAAGCTCAACAGATCTCTGGTTTATTTAAGCTCAACAGACCTCTTGTGTATTTAAACTCAACATATCTCTGGTTTATTTAGTCCCAACAGCTCTGTTGTGTAAATAGTCTCAACAGATCATTGGTTCGTTGAGGTGTTTTGTGTACTTAGTCTAAACAGATATCTGGCTTATTTAAGCCCAACAGATCTCTTGTGTATTTACTCCCAACAGATCTCTGGTTTATTCAGTCCCAACTGATCTCTGGCTTATTTAAGCTCAACAGATCTCTGGTTTATTTAGTCCCAACAGACAACTTGTGTATTTAGTCTCAACAGATCATTGGTTCGTTGAGGTCTTTTGTGTACTTAGTCTAAACAGATATGTCTTATTTAAGCTCAACAGATCTTTGGTTTATTTAGTCCCAACAGATCTTTGGTTCGTTGAGCCTCAACAGATGTCTGGTTGATTTAAGCTCAACAAATCCTTTTCATTTCCTCTCAGCAGATCGCGGTTTGGTTTGGTTTATTCACTCAATAGCAGGCACCTTGTCGAAACTGGTTTAACTTCCCAGCCTGGCCACATTTTTCAAAGCGAAGTAACCCGAAGCAGAAGCTGCGTTACAGACGGTCCGTATCTGCTGGCTGCAAAACTAGGTCACGGCGTTACAGAGATGTTCTAACCCGCCACGCGCTCCGATAAACAGCAAGTTTCGATCCGACCGATGACGGCCTGTCCGATTTATCGCTCCGATTTACCTCGGGACACTTCCACGCGGTGCCCCCGGGCGGCGTCCTGCCAGAACTGGAAGAGGCGGTCCTGCTCCTCGTCCTCCGCCCCGTCCCTCTCCTCCAAACTCCCCGTGCCCGAATCGGACAGCTGCTCGTCCGTCAGGGAGTCCAGATCGTCGAGCGTGATCAAGCCCTGCTGCCCCCCCGCGCTCTGCTCCTCCCCCCCCGAGCCCAAACGGCACCCTCCGACGTCCATCGCGACTCCCTCACGATCGCGGCTGACTTCCACGCTCGCCGATCTCGAATAGCGATCCACGAAACCCCACGGACTCCGACAGAGCTTAACCCCAACTTCCACACGCTCCGCAGCGCCGCGAGCGACTGGCGCAACTTCTTGTTTATAAGGACTTCACCCAAACCACGTGATCGCGCCCAAGTCCCGCCCTCTTTCCGAGTCCGCTGTCAGTCATTCTCACGGATTTATCTGACACCTTTTTTTCAAATCGTAAAACTATTAACTATTAACTGTTAATAATAATACAAATATATTTTTGATTTAGAATTACAATCTAATAATTTATATGACTTTAAATAAAAAGTACAATTTTTTATAGTAAGTAAATTTTGTTTAATACGCTCTCTCTCTCTCTCTCTCTCTCTCTCTCTCTCTATATATATATATATATATATATATATATATTATATAATTATATAATTAAAATATAATAAATATAAAATATTATATAATATATATAATATAATATATTTTATATATATATATATATATATATATATATATATATATATATATATATATATATATACTTTTATATAAGTAGTATAAGATGCACTAAAATAAGAATGAGACTCAACTCCTTGTTTATAAGGACTTCACCCAAACCACGTGATCGCACCCAAGTCCCGCCCTCTTTCCGAGTCCGCTGTCAGTCATTCTCACGGATTTATGACACCTTTTTTTCAAACCGTAAAACTATCGACTATTAACTGTGTTAATAATAATACAAATATAAATATATGTTTGAATCAGAATTACAATATAATAATTTATATGACTAAATAAAAAGTACATTTTTTATAGTAAGTAAATTTTGTTTAATGTTTAATACGCTCTCTCTCTCTCTCTCTCTCTCTCTCTCTCTCTCTCTCTCTCTCTCTATATATATATATATATATATATATATATATATATGTAACCTTCGTCGTTCACAAACAAAACTAGGTAATTCAAATAAGTTGTATAAAATGCACTAAAATAAGAATGAGACTCAACTTCTTGTTTATAAGGACTTCACCCAAACCACGTGATCGCACCCTAGTCCCGCCCTCTTTCCGAGTCCAGTGTCAGTCATTCTGACGGATTTTTATCCGACAACACCTTCTCAACTCGTAAAAAATGACTATTTACTGTGTTAATAATAATAAT